>PITA01001605.1:173124-188554 GCA_004023965.1 Spilogale gracilis
ATAGCAGCTGAGAAATGTTAAGCCTGTGAAGCATTGTGTTGATGCTCAAATTTATTCTGCAGGCCATTAAAAAAAAAAGAAAAAATATTTTGTATGCATCAAGCTTACACGTGTCATTAACACAGTTCATTTTTTAAAACCAGTCTTTCATAGAAGACAGGGTTTTTGCAAAGAAAAAAATCTGCTGCTCGCTTTGAAATTCATTGATGCTGTTTTACATGTTTTTTATATACAGTTTGCATCAGCCTGTATATTAAGTGAATCAAATAGTTCTAAAAATGATGCATTCTCTCATTGCAGGGGGTATTGTAAGCCATTACAATATAAACTGTTCCAGTCCACAACCCTATATGTTCATTTGGCTGTCATGCAGACAAAAGCTTTTAATGTTGTTAATGTGCTCTGTTTAAAAATCCCATTTCTGCTTTTATGCCATTTGCAGATATTTCATTTGGTCTTTACCCTTCTTTCCAAGGGGAGGAGGAAAGAAAACAAAAATGCCTCTGGGAACGGCACAAAAGGAGGCACCCCCTCAAGGAGCCTCTCCTGGCCTTCCCTCTTCACACCCCCTTCTGCCTTCTCCCTCCCCCCTCCTCCCCCCATCTCTGTTCAGATGAGCTGACATGTCTGTCGGTCCATTCCAGGGAGGTTGGTGGAAATAAAAAATGCATGCTATCATTTGGCAGACGTTCAAAAACTTGACCTAAAAATTATTAACAGGACTCTGCCATCACCTCCTCCCTTTAGACCCTGAGTGTTTCTCCTGTGATCCCCCGCGGCAACCTTCCTGCCCCTGGGCTGGATGCCTCCACAGTCAGTCCACACTCCACACTGGGACCAGAGTGGTTCTCCTGCTAAGAAAAGAACATAAGAAAAGAACCCCCTCGCTCTGCCACTTTGAATCTCTCACTGGCCACCCACTGCCCGCATGAAAAAGTCCAAAGCTCTTCAGTGCCCATCTGGACCCAGAGCAACAACTTCATTCTTTCCCCCAGTCTCCCTTCACACCTCCGCCTCGTGCTCTCTGGCCAGACTGTCCCTGCACTGTCTGAGCCCCAGCTGCACACATCGCCACTCTAGCTACATCTCCCAGTGAGATCGGGCAGAGCCAGGGTGCTGTGGCCACAGACCTCTACCTTTAGCTTCTGTCCTTTTTCGCCTGGCCAACCCTCATTACAGCCCTAATGAGAGCACAGGTACGACCTGCTCACTTGACGGCACTTACATGATGCTGTAACCGTTTCTCTCTTTCTCATTCTCACACTGGACTGAGCACTCCTTGAGAGCAGATCCTGGGTCTTTCTTGTATCATTAGGTCTGCAGCTGATGCAGGAGGTCTTCAAACGTCACTACCCATGTTTACTGAATGAACGCACAGATCTTCTGCCCAGCAGGAAATAAACCCGCTACTTCCAGAAGTGCCTACATGTTGGAAACATGCTATTCTAAACTCGAAACCCGAGTCACCGTGTATTCTCCAGGATAAATACCCTGTATTTATTTTAATTCCACGTATAAGCTCCTCTTGTGCTGGAACATTGCTCAACGGCACATTCCCATCTTGGCCAGTAAGAAAAATTTTCCCACTGATAGCATGGAATTAACAAGGTTGCTTAGAGCATGAAAACGTCAAAGCCCAGGGGACCACAGTATCTAATCAGGGACAAAGGAGAGAAGGTGTGCTGACACAGAACAAGACTATCCAAGAGTCAGAAGCGGTAGGGCCAGCCTGGGGCACTGAAGGCCCATGCTGAGCCTTTGTGGCATCAGAAAAAGATGCCCCTTTCTCCCAGCAGACATCCCCAGGCCTAGGCACATAACTGGATTCAGAGCACAGGCCAGGTTCGGGCTCTTCTCACCATGCAGGCCGGGCACCTCTGTGTAACACACAAACTGTACCTCCATTCACAGCCAAGCCCTGCTCATGCTGGCCCAGTCATCAAATCACGCTCTAGCAGGCTGCGTTCTCCTCCAAGGGAAAGAGACACATAAAATTCTCAACCTACCTCCAGCAAGACTGTTATAAGGATCAGTGCAACCTATATGAAAACACCTTGAGAATAGTAATTTTAATACCTACAGAAGACACATTTTGAGAAGTCTACTTTTGAATACTATAGAGAGAAATGTGCTCTCAACCCCCCATGTGGACAAGACCTCCTTTCCTGGGCTCAGTTTCCTCATCAGAGAACCAAATCCCATGTACCTTCTGGAGGGGGGAGAAGTAACACTACTGGCACCCAACAGGCCACATGCTGTAAGCCCTGATTATAGACTTACTGCTGTGTGGTTTTTCCATATGGTTTTCCCAAACAAGAATCCTGAACATCCGATCTCCGTTCTCCCCACGTGTGCGCTGAACAGCAGGGGTATAAGAAGTTGGCTTTAATGGTATTTAATCTAAGATTCCCGATAGTCCTCTAAATCTGCCTCACCAGCCGGCACCCAAGTACAAAACGCATGGCCTCAATTAGCACCAGAACCTTCCACTCCCCTCCAACAAGTGGGCCTCCTGTTCAGCCACATAAACACATGCACACGTACACACACACGTACCCAGACCCTCTACAGTAAAAGAGAATGACCTGAACCTTACAGAGATATGGGGGAGAAGAATCCCTGTATTCAGAAAGGTATAGTGCACGTTGTGATGCTTTAAGGGCCAGAGGAGGACAACCATGGAAAAGGGTGTGATTGTGGAACACTTGGTAGAGAGAATATTCAAGAATCTTTCTGTTTCAGGCAAAGGGAGAGAATGCAACTCAGGGAAAATCTTGGAATTTAAAAGAAGTAAAAAATGCAAATGTCACACTGGGGACAAACAGCCTCTTGGCTCCTCTTCCCAGTAGAGGCCACCTGCCCTTCTCGCCAGTGTCAGAGAGACTGGTGCAGCACATGTCTGTCGATTAGAAGACATTTTAGAGTTGTGCCCCTTACATCTGACAGATACAGCTCAGACCCGGGGAGTGGAGAGAGGCATCATGGTCTCTCTAAGGCAATCCTCGGGCTACCAGCTAGAGGTTCAGGTTTCTCTGAAGAGGTAATGCTGAGATTTAGCAGGGAATGATTTGCGTTCCCCCACTTGCTCTGTAGCCTACCAGCAATGGAAGAACTGAAGAAGGAAGCAGGCTCTCTAAGTGGAGGGCGGGGGAGGGTCACAGTGAGGGTGACCATGCCCTGAGACCCAGTGATGCCTGAGACCACACATAGGAATAAGGGTTACTTAATACCCACCATCCTTCAAGCAGTATTTTCAGCTACCCTGATCAGAATCACAGTGGAAAGGACAGAGTGGTGGGTCTAGCCTTAGTTGGGACCACCTTCTCTAAACTGGCTGGGCATCTTCCCCTGATACACAGCCACCTAGTGAAGGAACATCAAGATGCTTAGAAAAACATGGGCTCTGGAGTCAGAAAAGTTAGTTCCGGGGCGCCTGGGTGGCTCAGTTGGTTGGGTGACTGCTTTCGGCTCAGGTCATGATCCCAGAGACGTGGGATCGAGCCCCACATCAGGCTCCCTGCTGGGCGGGAAGCCTGCTTCTCCCTTTCTCACTCCCCCTGCTTGTGTTCCCTCTTTCACTGTGTTTCTCTCTGTCAAATAAATAAATAAATCTTTAAAAAAAAAAAAAAAGAAGTTAGTTCCTTTCCATAAGTTTCAGTTTTTTCATCTTTAGTATGGTGGAACTCTTTGATGAGTTATAATGAGGCAAATGAAAATTCAGAAGTTCATGTGTGTGGCAAGGTATCTAGGGACAGGTATCCAATAAATGTTTCCTTTCCCTCCTTTCTTCCTTCCTCCTTTCTTTCCATCCTTCCTTCTAATGATGAATCACTTCAGTCATCTCTTTTCTCTAAGAATATCCAAGGGCCCTTTATCTTCCACCAGACACAAAGCAAATATCGGCTTGTCCCCAAATAATATTTGGGTCAGATTCTTACAGGAAACAGCTCTTGTTTGGGAAAGACTGGGAGAGACCGAAGAGATGGGGTGTGCCTGCATCGCTTCAGTAAAACCCCGCCACCGTTCCGGAACCACCCTGCAATATTGCCTTGGTAAACCTGGGAGGAAAACACAAAATGGCATGTTCTAGTGAATGCTAGGTTGTCACAAAGGTGGTTGTGTGCACTTCAGCCAGCTTCCTGGCACTGGATAGGTTGGGAGACCTAGGGAAGGTACCTAGGATTGGACACAAGAAGCTAAAGCTCTGGGACCCAGCTATATATAGACTACAATGGAGCACGCTGGGCCTCTCGTCTGACCTCCCCAAACCCAGGCTGTGTCTTCTCCATACCCCTGCAGACAGGTCTTTGGAAAGAAAGCACAACTCTGTTCCTGGATCTCCTTCACTCAAAAATCTTCCTTTGATCCCTGTTGCCCACCAAAGTAAACAGAAGTTCTCTGTCTGGCATTTGAGACCCCATCATGTGGGTCTGTCTGGTCTCTCCTCTGTGAACCTCACACTCTACTCAAGTGCCTAGATCCAAGTCAACCAGGAGATCCCTCTGCCAACTGTCAAGGCCTGCTCCTCGCCACCTCCTCCATGTTTTCTCCCAAGACCACCAGCTGTACTCCAATCAGATAAGATCACTACATCTTTGGTATTCCCATAGGAGAGGGTCTTTTTTGTGGCACTCCACAAACTTTTTAGTATCTGTGCTCTTGCCCCAAACATCCAAACACCCCCACACACACACGTACAAACACAAGATCATTCACCCTTTGAGGGTAAGGACTGTCTCTCCTCTTGCACCAGGAGAGACTCAATAAATAACGGCTGAGACAAATGCTCAAATGCATAATGATACCCGGGACAGTCAATCCACTCCTAACAGCATTGGGTAAATAGAGAGCTAACAAATTCAGGAGTTCTGAGGGAGGACATATTCCCCAACAATGATTATAATTTAGGAATAATAACAGCCACCAATCGCCAAGTACTTGACAGACACAGTCGTATGTATTTTCCCAAATTAATCCTTATGACAACCATATGAGGTAGCTATTGTTACAAGCGCTGTATCACAGAGGAGGGGATGTAGGCCTAGAAGGTGAGCAACTTGCCCAAGATCACATCTCAAAGAGCTGAGCCAGGACCAGCCTGCGGCGGGCCGGCTCCACAACCAGGGCACTTAAGCAGCACACTGTGCTGGCTCTTGGTAGGGGCTCCATTACCAATGGGTGCTGGTTAAGAAGATTTCTTCCCTGGGACGCCTGGGTGGCTCAGTTGATCAAGCAACTGCCTTCGGCTCAGATCATGATCCTGGAGACCCGGGATTGAGCCCCGCATCGGGTTCCCTGCTCGGTGGGAAGTCTGCTTCTCCCTCTTTCACTCCCCCTGCTTCTGTTCCCTCTCCCGCTGTGTTTCTCTCTGTCAAATAAATAAATAAAATATTTTTAAAAAAAACAAAGAATATTTCTTCCCTAAATCAAACTCCTAAGGACCCCACAGGACCATAAGCAGAGGACGACACCACCAGGTAAAACCTCAAATTCATCCACACCATTAGAGACCAGATGAAGAACAGGGCCCAGCTGTTCTGCCCAAACTTATCTGGTAGAAATGAAGTAGCATCTTCCCTGGCCAGGTCACTACCTGCCCTGAATAAGCCTTTGGAAGATAATAGATCCGGTCGATTTTAAAGGTCCAGAACTGAGGTGAGAAACCAATAAACCCCTTAAAGTTTGGCTGCCTAACTAATCAGTGAATTATGTTCTCATCAATGAATCATAGAAACAAGAGATAGTGGAGGCCCCCCGGGTCACGTGCCCATCCCCCAGCATGGGGAATTTTCTCTACAGCATTTTCTGTGAGTGCTTCTCCAGTCTAATTAGAAATGACCAAGCAATGGGGTTCCCACCATTTCCTCTTGGGGAACTATTCTGCCATCTAAGAAACCTAATTATTAGGAAATTGATCATTATATTCATACTAAATTCTTCTCCACTCAGTTGTATCCCATCACTTCTTAATTGTTCTCCTTTTGACCCTGCCTCCTCCTACCCCAAACAATTCCTCTTAAGCACTTCAATTACTTTTTCCCTCTGCTGATTCCCAGCCAGCCCACCAGGGATTGAAGTCGAGAGGAAAGAGAGAAATGAGCAATGGCAGAGGAAGGAACAGAGGCTCGGCAGCCCAGCAAGATCACTGAGTCCACCGGAAGGCCCTTCGTGTCACTCGCAGGCTCTCTCCTACTTGCCAGAAACTACAGCAGACAGCAAGACACTGAGTACTCCCTCCCATCACAGGGCACTCAGTGGCCCCTCTCTTAGTCAGCCCCAGGTCAGCCAGAGTATCCAGCAGAGCAAAAGTCATGGCCTAGCCTCTGGAACTTTTTTGGGCATATCCACTACTACTACAGCAACACCACAGTCCTACACTGGCTGAGGCCAGTCAGGCTGAGCATGTGTGCAGGAAGGGGTAGAGAGGAGCATTCCCAGCATCAATCCTTTGGCATAAGAATTCTGGCCTAGAGTTAAGTCTTGTAATCTTACTTTAAGCAAGAGGGAAGGAAAAGTCAAGAAAAACTGAACCAAGCTCCCAGTGACCCTTGTACATGTCCAACCAGCCTCACATGACTGAATCAGTATTGTGAGGATTAGCCCCCTGACCAATGATCCTCATGGAGCATCTGGGCATCACTGTGTCAATGGCCCTTGTTAGATCTTCTCTAAGACACTGGCTGGGGAGGGAAGCAAGGAGTAGCACCTCCGCACAGAGCTGTGTGAGTTTTGCCCTGAACAGGCCAGGCCAGTGGAGAACGGTAATGGAAAATCCACTCCCTACTCTATTATCCAAGCCAGATTTTATAACTCACACAAGAGGACTACAACTGCCACTGGCTAAGAGGATGCCCATCTATCCCCAAAAGACTCTGTGTCCTCTTATCTTAGACAATATCAAATACTCACTCAAGCATCCTGGTAGTCATAACCTTAAATATCTACAGTTCTCATGAACCTGAGCACAAGCTCAATCAGGGCAATAATCATGTCTTAAAACTCACACTGGCCTTCACATAGCAGATATGTCAGAAATGTTTACTAATGGATTACAAAATTCTGAAGGCATAAGGTTCAGGAGGGATACTTTTTCTTATTTTTTCTTCCTTAATGCTCTTCTCATTTTGTCTTCCTTTTTATCCTTGCCCTACTGCCTTTTCCTTGCTTTCCCCACAAGTTGTTTCTCGACAGTGCTTCAAAAGACTGCTGGTATAAGCTTCGTGTATTTGTCCCCTCTGAGCTCCAAAATCGAACAGATGCCAACACAGCATCAGAGAAATTTAGTGAACTTTGAGACGCTCTAGTCTAATTCCTTTCTCTTACAGAGGAGACAACTTAGGCCAAGAAAAAGATGCAACTAGCCAAAGTTATCCATTTAGGTACCCTACAGTAGGAAAAACTATTTTTTAAAGAAACATGTTTGAATACCTACCATATGCCATGTTAGATACAAGGGTTGCTAATATGGCCAAAGCTTGATTCCTGAAATTTAAGAAGTCCAAAGCTTTGTAGTGCAGAGATACATACTACTATTTCCAAGACAATAAACACATGTTTCAGTAGAAGACTGGATAAAGTCTGCATAAAACAGGGGAAAGAGAGAGACAAAGGAAGCCTATTGAGAGAAAACTAACAATTGGGCCAGGTCTTGAAGGATAAATAGGAGTTAACTAGAAAGAGAAGGTTGGAGAGACACTCTAGGACATGAAAATATGTTCATAAATGTGACTGGAGTTCCAGAGAGTATGCAGTTATAAAAGAAGATGTAAGAAAGGAGCCTGGAGAGGTGGATTATAAAGATGTTGAATACCACACTAGGGAATCTGGATCTAAGTTGCATATGGTCAAAGGAGAGTCACAGAAGGAAAGATGTAAAGCAGAGAGACTATATAGGCAAGACGAAGTGACCAGTTAGGGTTTACTGAATTTGTTCAGTCAAGAAATAATAAGGGATTAAACCATGATGTCAAAGACTGTATAAAGAGGGTCAATCTGAAAAAAAAATATTGATGACCAACTGATTAGGTATGGAGGAGGATGAAAAAGAAAAATTCAAAAATGATTTTGAGACATATTATATATATGCAATGGAATATTACTCAACCATAAAAAGAATGAACCTTGTCATTTGCAACAACACAGATGGATCTAGAGGCTATAACGTTAAGTGAAATAAGTCAGAGGAAGACAATACCATATGATTTCCTCATATGTGGAATTTAAGAAATAAAACGAAGGGAAAAAAGACAAAAAAACAGGCTCTTGACTAACATTAAAATTTAAAAAAAAACCAGACTCTTAACTATCAACAACTTATGGTTACCAGAGGGGTGGTGGGTGGGAGGATTGATGAAACAGATGAAGAGGTTTGAGAGTACATTTATTGTGATGAGCACTGAGCAAGGTTAGAATTGCTGAATCACTGTATTTTACACTTGAAACTAATACAACATTGTACATTAAGTATACTGGAATTACAATTTTTTTAAAGAAAGTATGTATTGTGTTTTCGAATGTTTTGTAAAAGTAAGGAATAAAGTTTTGTTTGCTTTCTTAAAAAATGATTTTAGATTTCTAACTTGGTTAGCTAGGTGAATAACTATGCCTTAATAAAGAGGGGAAAATATAAAAAGAGAGTAGGTCTAGGAAAAAAGATAGGTTTGGTTTTGGAAATACTGTGCTTGAAGAAATAGATCCAGAGTTCAATGGGAAGTCTCAGCTAGAAATAACGACAAGCTTCATGAGGGAATGAGAAGGTGGTAGCTGAAGCCACAGGAGTGGTAGTCATTCAAGAGAAGAGTGTGGGATAAGACAAGAAGATGGCCCAGTATAAAACTTGGGTACAAGCTACATATTAGGACCATATTTGCAAGGAATATCAGAAAAGGTGACCAAGGAAGAGGCACCAGAGAGGTGAACAGAGAACCAAAATGGAATGCCTCACATACCAGGGAGAGCAGGGTCAAAGTGACAATGCTACATAGATGTTGGATGAGATAAAAACTTAGAAGAACCAATGAATGTGGCCATTGGGAAATCACTACCAATCCCAAGAGAGTACATATTAGCATGTTGGGAGCGTAAGTCAGATAAAAAATTAGATAGTGCTACTTGGGTAGCAAATTGAGGATGAGGAAGGGTGCAGACGACTCTTCACATGCACTGGAGATTAGGACTAGTTCAAAAGGAAGGCAAGGTTGAGAAATTTAGTAAAGAAGAGACTCAATAATATTTACAAGAAGCCAATGCAAGAAAGGAAGAAGGTAACTGACAGGTGAGATTCAAGTAGATTCATGAAGATGGATGTGACCAAGAGCAGAGGTGGAAGAGTGTGGAACATCTCTTGTATTAAGGCAAAAAGAATGAAAAGAAGGTAGCTGAAGGCTTAGAAATGGTTAGTGGCAAGATAGAAGCTCAGGGAATTCAAATCTGGTAACTAACATTTTTCACTGAAATAGAAAAAGTCATCTTACAGTGTGAGTGAACAGGTGGATTGACCACAGTGATAAAGGCTAAAATGGTTAACCCTAGTGGCACATTAAAGAGATTAACTAGAAATAAGTAAATGTCAGGGTCAAGACTAAAGTATGCCAGTGATGCACGGAGGGCATAAAATTTAAGAAAGCACTCATTATTGAGGTCTAGCAAGTGCATGGTTGGCTCCAACAGTGAGTGTTTCTTCATATTCTGCATTCTAGACACCTCACTTATCCCACCCTAGTCCTGGCCCTGGGATTTCTAAACAGCTTCACCATCTAGATGTGGTTGGAAATCATGGGTTTTTAATGAGGTAGGCTAGCTCATTTTAGTTAGAAAATAGTCTTCCATAGTGGTTAGAAGCTGAGGATAAGAAATGAAGAGGGACAGAGACAAAAACAGAGACAGAAAAGACAGAAGAAGAGGAAACAAGGAGAGAGGGAGATGGGAGACGGGAGATGTGGACAGGGGTGGAGGTAGGGGGAGAGAGAAGGCAAAGGAATAAGAGAGAAATTATTAGCCACAGATTAGAAAGACAGATAAAACAAGTCAAAGGACTAAAAGAACTGAACGTGCTTGTGAGAGCAGAGTTGAAATGGTTGCACAAACAAGGTAGGAACAGAAATGGAGTTAGGAGGGAGTGATATACTGCTCACATAAGGAAAGGTCAAGAGACCAAGAGTCCCAATGAGACCAAAGAACATATATCAAGGGCATGAAAGAGTGAGGACTGATAGAAGGATCAGAGGTTGTGGTCAGAAAGGAGAATTTCAGAGTTCAGGATTTCAAAAATGGAGCAACTCCAGTTGATGACAAGGGCCAGTAGTTGCTATGGGAGCAGCTGCAAAAGTGAAGTTGAGGTGGAGGTTGTTGGAGAAAGAGGTGTCAGGAACTGTGAGGCTGATGCATTGGACAGGGTTCTCCATGAGAATGTTACTGCAACAGTTGGAGAAAAAAAATCACCCCGCTATCCAAACACAGGGTTTTAACATAAGCAGAGAGGACTGAGATAATTCTTCACATCTACCCGTCTGTCCCATGTCAAAGTAGCATAACTAGCATAAAATACAGTGGTCTCCTGCTCTCCTATTGGCTTGTGGCTTTCTAGATCAACTCTTCTCTATTACACTTTTACTATACACTGCTATATATCTCGGGGTGACATATGATTCAAGGTTGACATGAATCCATGCAGTGAGCGGAAGTATAATTGCTATTGTAGTATCATCAAAAACAAAGCTTCTTCTATCTTCCACAGCTAAAAGCTTTCTCCTCATGCTGCGGTAAAGCTAGTATGTGGAAGAGGAAGATTTCTGTTTCCTATGTTTTCTTCCCTAATATGTGAAAAGGTTTCTTCTGTCTTGAGCCCTACTTCTTATCAATGTGTCAACTGACATAGAACTACTTAATGAATAAAGAAAACCATCTGGTCAAGTGGGACTTAACTTTCAAAAAGATAACAGGTGAATTTTAGTCAGTTTTACTGGAATAAAAACACAATCCAGCTTTTCAAGACCTAAAGACCTGGGACTGACATAAACACATTTGACCTAACAGTTTGGATGAAGGTCATTTTATGTGGTGCTGACCCAGCTGAAGCTAATGAACACTTTTACAAGACTCCATCCATGTAAGAGTCTGTGCTGATACTGGCCCTATTCTTTCTGGCTACTCTGTTCCAGGGGAAAATTTAAGAACATTTCAAAATCCATTTCCATAGACTATCCAGGACTCATTACAAAAAAGAACACCAAGAGTTAAAAAGTACCACGAAACAACATAGGATAGCCTAAGCATGCAGCAGTCACCCATGGGCGTAATGGATACAATTTGTCCCAATCTCTACTATTAAAGTATTCAGCAGATGCTTAATAATTATGACTTTATTGGCATGAGTTCATTTGGCTTCCTCTCCTTTCATACAGAAAATGTTAAGAATGTTTCAACTAAATGTCAACATTTTGGAGCATCTGGATTAAGGGACTGTATCTTTGTAATACTGGAAAAATTTAAGAAGATTTAAGAAGGATGCTAGACTTCAGGTCTTCTAAGAACACTGACATTTAATAAATCCTTTAGGACACCATCTCAGAGCTCGTTTCTCCCAACCACTCTCCCAAAGAGGAACATAAGAATCCTTCCTTTGCCCCAACTGCTCCTATCCTTCGAGTACAAAGTCAAGTGCCACACCCTCCAGGAATCCTTCCCCAAATACTCAAAGCCCTTGAAACCTCTCATTTCTGCAGGAAAGGAGAGTCTGCATGGCTTGTGGACCCATGTCTCAAGTGAGCACCATTATTGACACTGTTAACATATCCATGTAAATAAATTAATGTTTCCCAATTCCGGGAAGACTAATGAACTATGAATAACAAGTAAAAAGAATGAAAAAGGGAAAGAATAAAAGTGTTTATAATTGTTTGAGCTAGAAGAATCTGTACCTCCTTTTCATTTCAACCAAGCCAGTATTCAATTCACTCTAACATTTGATTATATACTTTTTTACAATATTGACCTGTATTAGCTTTGAGGGAATGACATTACATATTTCTTTGTATGCCAAAAGGACACAACTACATACATAAAAGGTATATTTTTAAAAATGGAATATCTAGATCCTAAAAATAAAAGGTGCCTAATACTGTTCTCTAATCAACAGAATTAGGGCTCCTTGGAGAAATGGCTGATTCTAGGGCTAGGTAGGGAATACACTGATGAGTGTAAAGCACCATGCAGTGTCAGAAATCAAAGAAGTTCTCACAAAACAAAATGATGGGGATATGTCAAAGGGACACAGAAGCTAACTTGAAAGAGTTCCTAATGGCCAAAACTGTAACAATTTGAGCAACAAAATAAATAAAGAGTATTGGATTGTATTTCAAAATTTATAATATATATCCATGTTACATGTCAATCACATCTCAATAGAATGGGAAAAATAAAATATATATCCCCAAGTCCGCAGTGGTATAAAAAAGTGACTATAAAGTATAAATTCATGAGGCGAAGAGATAAATATCTTTTATGGAAGTATTCCATATGATTTATGTAGATACTCTCCAACCAGGACATGGAACTTAATCCCCCCTACCCATGCATCTTGAGTATGGGCTGCACTTAGCGCTAGCATCCAAAGAGTAGAATATGAAAGGTGAAAGGAAGACTTTACAGTGAAGAAATGTGACAAACACTACTTTGGCCAGATGATCAAGGATAATTAACATTATCAGTTGATAATATGTACCACCGATATGATGTGATAAGGATGGCATGTCACCTCTGTGGTCTTCCTCACAAAATCCCATAACCCCAGTCTACCCATGAGGAAAACATCAGACAAGCTCTAATTGAGACATTCTATAAAACATCTGACAGGTATTCCTCAAAACTGTCAAGGTCATCAGAAACAAGGAAAATCTGAGACACTGTCACAGCTCTGAGAAGGCGAAAGAGGTAACACAAATAAATAGCATCCTGGATAAGATTCTGAAATAGAAAAAAGGGCATTATAAGACTAGCGAAATCTGAATGAAATGTAATAGTAATATATCCGGGATTCCTGGGTGGCTCAGTTGATTAAGCATCTGCCTTTGGCTCAGGTCATGATCACAGGGTCCTGGGATTGAGTCCCACATTCGGCTCCTTGCTCAGCAGGGAGATAGTTTGTCCCTCTCCCTCTGCCTGCCACTCCCCCTGCTTCTACTTTCTGACAAATAAATAAAATCTTAAGAGAAATTAGTAATATATCAGTGCTGGTTCCTTAGTTATGACAAACGTACCAAAATAATGAAAATGCTGTTCATTGAAGAAAGAGGATGACTGACCTACATGGACACTCTGTACTGTCTTTGAAAGTTTTCTGTCGTTTATTTTTTCTTTTTTGGTAAATCAAAACTATTCTAAAATTAAAATTTTATTCTAAACGGAAAGAATAGGAAGAGAATTGGTATCGAATGTTATAACTAGAAGGAATTTTAGAAACCACCTAGCCAAACCCAAACCCAAACCCAGTGGGATTTGAAACCAAAGCCCAGAATGGTTCAATGATACGCTCAAGGTCACACAGCTGGGAGAGAAAGTCAGGAACTCTTCAATTCTAATGTAAGATGCTCTTTATTATATCATGCTGGGAAAGACAGGTGAGAACCTTCCAAACAGGAGATGAACCTTACCTTTGAAAGGTAATGTTCCCCTTTTGAGTCGAATGGTATGTCTTTTAGGGAAGGAGCATGAGGAGGAAGGGCCAGTCCTCCACACTGTTCACAGTGGTGGGGTATCACTGCAAGCAGGGACAAGAACCTCCAACAGGGCTCCCTGGCCAGAATCCATCTGCATTTGTCCTTAGCTTCAGACACTAAGGGCATCTTCCTACGTCATTTGTTGTGCCTGTTTTACTCTGGCAGGAAAACAACAACAACAAGAAGAAAAAGGGAACCTAGGTTCAAGAATTAGTTGACAGCCAGCAAAAATGAATAGTAATGAGGTTATTTCTATCAAAATACCGTCATTACCATGCCATATGATAAAACCAAATACTCAGTCCTCTCTAGCAAGATAGGTGCTGAAAGCAGTGTCCTTCATCCTTGGGGGGAAGAGAACCCATGGTTTAAATATTTTAAATGTACAATAACCAAAATAATACCCACTCTAACACTCGACTGTGTACTCTTTATGATACTGACCTATATTAACCTTGGGGAAAACACATCATATACTTTTTTACATATCCAACATGACATAGTTATGCAATGCCTATATATTTTAGAAAATAGAAAGTCTCCTGCCTAGCCCATACCCATTTCTGATTGAGCCAAACTGGGACACACATTTTTCTCCAGTACAATCTTGAAAAAATTCGAGGAGATAATAAAATAGCACTAGTCTTGTCCTTTTTTTTTTAATGCTAGGTTTTATTAAAAAAAAAAAAAAAGAGCACATGCACTTGGAGAATGCTATAAAAATTTGCCCTAGATCTGGTAGGGGAAAATATTGTTAAAGATTTAGAAGCTAACGTGTCTTGGCCAAGGACCAGGCTTCAGGGATTGTGTAAAACTATTAAATTTTTCCTTGATGTTTTTCATACACAAGACAGTAGAGACTTCATTAAAAGTGGTAGCAGAAGACTCTGTCGGCTGAACTCCTCTGCTGCCCTGGTGTACACCTGCATCCTAAATGAAATCCAAATCTAGTTCTTCATCGCCAACCAGGCAGGAGTGAGCCGTCCGATCCCCAGTATCTCCAGCCCATAACTCACATTATGACAAGGCTACCTTTGCATAACAGGAGCTGGTTTCGGCACCACTGGGCACTCACCTTTCTTACTTCCCTTTCCCCCACTTATTATAACCTGCAATCCAGGAAGGGCAGAAGGAAATAACTATCCAAATGAAAAAATATCTCATGACCACAGAAAACAAACTCCAATCCAAAGAAGTGCTCCGAAGAGTACTGTCATTGTAGCAGGACATTACCTGTTTCCCCCCAAAAAGGAATGAATGGGCCAAACTCCAGACTGGTAAGTCACGAGTCACTCATCTGTTACCACCTGGACCTTTCCCTTCAGGAAGAGGCCCAGAAGTTTCTCACTTGGCCCACGTGTAAAAGCAGTCCATCTGTCTCCTTTGCCAATCCAAGAACAGTTGACTTCAATGGTCATTTCCTATTAGGCAGTATAACCTTTCCCTTTATATATCTTGAGAGTTATGACTATTCACTTTTATTTTATTTTATTTTTTATTGTTACTTAAATTTTTTTCCCCAGTGTTCCAAGATTCATTCCCCATTCCCCACACCCAGTGCTCCATGCAATAGGTGCCCTCAGGACCCACCACCAGGCTCTCCCATCCTCCCACCCCCCTCCCTCCAAGTCCCTCAGTTTGTTTCTGTGTCCAAAGTCTCTGTTGTTTCGTTTCTCTCCCTGGATTACCCTACTTCCCATTTACTCTCCTTCTCC
>PITA01001606.1:0-188384 GCA_004023965.1 Spilogale gracilis
AGGGGGAAGGGAGGAGGCACGGTGAGGGGCGAGGAGGACCACTGTCCGGGGGGGATTGGCAGGGGGAAGGGAGGTGGCACGGTGATGTGTGAGGGGGATTCCTTTTGCCACCCTTCAACTATGTGGCCTAATGTCTTCTTTCTATTTCTGATTCTCACCTTTCTTCCTATATCCTTTTTCTTCAGACTCCATATACACTTTCCATGACAAATTTGATGTCTTTCTAATCAAATACTTTCTTTCGTTCTTTTCTGTTTTTTTTTTTTTTAATCTGATTGTACTTTAAGAGATTCTCTTTGTCAATCACTTGATATTTTCTGAGCGTTGACTTTAACCAAGATGTTGTGCTTAGTTGCGGGAATCAGAGGTACCTGAGATGTAGCCTGAAATCTCAGTAGATTTTGTGATTATGACCCAATCCAGCACACATTTACAGGGCAAGGCACCATGCCTGGCATGGACACACACACACACACACACACACACACACACACACACACACGTAAGTATATGCTTTCAGGGAGCTCACACTCAAATGAAGAGAGAAAAGAAGAAACCCTAGAAAGCAATACGTTGTAGGAGTGTCTGGCTGTTTCAGTCAGTTAAGCATCTGCCTTCAGCTCAGGTCATGGTCTTAGGGTCCTGGGATGCAGCTCTGTGTTGGGCTCCCTGTTCAGCAGGGAGTCTGCTTCTCCCTCTCCCTCTGTCTCTCTCTCACATAAATAAATAACATCTTTAAAAAACCCCAGTAAGTTGTATAAATAGTGGTTCATTAAAAATAATAAATGAATTTCACAGACTTCATGTACTTATAATTAATTTGTAACTAGTAATATAAATACACAAACCTATAAAATGATACATATTATATATGCTCTTTGATCTAGTATGCATATTATATATCATGTACAGTTATAATCTATATAATTATAATTATAATCTATAATATACTGTGGTTTATATGTAAAAGCTTTTATTAAATTGATAAACCAAAGTACCCAGAGGCAAGTTTTCCTCCACTCTTACACATTAGAAACATACTTTCATATGTACTCTACGGTACTTTAGAGTTGGAAGCTACTTTTACATACCCAGAGGAAAGAGAGAAAATTGGAAAAGCAGTAAGTATTCTAAGAATGTTCATATCAAGACTGATGGGGCCGGTCTTGTCACACAGTGAGTGTGGATGACATAGAATGTGTCTGGGCAGTATGGGAGATGTCTTTTTAAAATTAATTAATTAAAATTCTAGTTAGTTGGCATATAGTTCAGTATTGGTTTGTTTGACAGCAAACTAATTGGAGAAGATTCCATACTCTCAAGTGGGTAAGTTGAAATTAGACATTAAGAAGAAACCACTGTAAGGGGCACAAGGGCATTTGAAGCTACTCCACGTGAAGGATTGAAGTTGCCTTCTCTGTTGATTTTAATGGCTCAGGGTGATTCTGTGTGGTGTGAGGAAGCCGGGACTGACTGCCCATGTAGGGTCCAGTCAGGAAGAGAGGAGCCATGTTCGTTCCTGTAACAGAGAGATTCCAGTACTAGAAAGTTGTTAAGGAGGTATTGAAAGACTGAAAAGGCTTGGGGAGCTTTGATAATTGCTGGAAGCAGCTGCAGCCCTGGGGCTGTAGGATCGAAAGGAAGAAGTTAGCAGAACCCAGAAGCTGGACAAAGGAACTGGTGGAACTGGGACCTGAGCCCTCAGGAGGGCTGCCCGGCTGCGGCTGGTACCTTGGAGAGCTAGGACCAGTTGGCTTCCCAGTGGCTCTTCCAGAATCAAACCAACAAGTGTGGGTTCTTACTCTCTGAGAAGCATCACTTAGGGTCCTGAAATACAATACACAGATGTCAAATCAATAGCAATTCTCAAAACAGAAGTCATGGATTAGATCTAAATACCAGTAGGATCATCCCCCCCCTTTTATTCTTGTTCTTAAATTGCCTAGATTAATTGCACTAGTTAGAGCTAGGCAGTACACAAAACCGTCCTATTGAATTCCTTGCAAAATGCTTGTATCAAATGAAGCTTGTATATTTGAAAAGTATTTAGAACAAGCCCGGAGGAATAAAGCAAAGTGAGACCATGACCTCCTACTCATATTTCTTTAAAGTCTTACTCGAATTTGAAAGAATAATGATATCTCATACCCACATAGCTTTTATGATTTGGTGGATACTATTTTAGGTGCTTGATTTCCCATTTTAAAATATATTAAGACATATTAACTCATTTGAATTGCCCCCCAAACCCAAGGAGGTGGATACCATCATGCCAGATGTTACTATTATCATTCTTCCCATTTTATGGGTGAGGAAACTGAGGTGTGGTTGAATAACTTCCCCACGGTCACCTAGATAATAAGTGGCAGAGCCAGGATGTAAGGCAGCCAGGTTGGTTCCACAGTGCACGCTCTTAACCACTAAAGCATATTGGCCGTATGTCCATTTTTTAAACCTGTGTCCTAATTTCCTTATGGATGGATGGACAGATGGATGCTTGGATGCATGGATGAAATCCACCTGTTTCTTGTAGTGTAGGAGATTGGCGATTAGAAGGAGGCTCAAAATCTAGGTCTTTCACTAACTTTCTTAGGAAGAGGAGAGGTCACCTTAGCAGTCTGGACTCTTTCTAAAATGAAGATGTTGATTGAAATAGTTTGGAGACTCCTTTCTAACTCTCATTGCTTTCTGATTTGTAAGGAGCCCAATTTCCAGGAACTGGGAGCTAGAGCTGGTGCCTGACCTTCAGAGTGAGGTAGCAGTCAGTTTCTACCAAGTGTCAGACACAGACTTGGAAATGGTAGTTCTCTTGATGCTACTGACAGCTAGCTGGCCAGGGGGTGTCAAGGACAAAGAGACTAAGGAATCATTTTCTTCAGACTTTTGAGCACTGTGGTGTTGGCTGTTGTTTGAACTCCTCCCCCTTTTTTTCCTTTATTTTCATTTTTCTACATCCAGAAATCAATCTTGCCAGGAATTTGCTAAGCACTACTTAGATTAGAAGTCATTTCATCTCTGGGGATTTAACCAAGAGAGGAGGCCCCTTCTAGCTTTCCTTGCTCCTAGGGGCTGTCTGCTTTCTCAGTTTATAGATTGCCCATCTGTAGGCTCATCTTACTTAGATCTGAGGACTGGACACCTGGGGTCTAGAGACCAGAAAATGCCCAGGAGCTAGAAAAGTCTAGCAAAAATACTCTCAACTTAGAAGAGAGATGATGAGTTGTGTTGGCTTAAAAAACTTTCTCCTGAGGTTAAGGAGGAACATGGGTGTGTGGGGGTGGGTGTCACATGGGGGGGGATGCTTTTATTCTCTAAGCAGTGACACTCTCTTTCGTGCTGACACTCTCCTGTTTTCCTTCCTGTTCTTCCTCTCCCACCCACATTTTCCAAGTCTTGATTTTTACCAAAGAATTGAGTCCTCAAAGCCATTACATAAATGGATCATTTCGCAGCATGAAGCACTTATTAACAGTTTTATAAAGTTTATGGGTTTAGAGGCAAAAGTGATTTTAAATTAGGTGCTGGATATTGCCAGATATCACAATTGGTGTTATATTTGGTAAATCTAGGACAGAAGAGTAATTTTGGCTCATGTTCAATAGCAAAGTTGAATACAGATACTTCGTTTGTTTTCAGAATAATTCTTTATAATCTTTGAAATGAGTCTGGATATTTTTTTAGCATTTGTAATATAATATTTGCAGTGAAATAACTTTGCATCATTATCATAATGTGTGATGTTTACCCTCTATGCAATCAAGAACCACAGTGTTGAATAAGGAGGGTGTGTGTGTGTGTGTGTGTGTGTGTGTGTGTGTGTGCATGTGATTCCTGTGTAGTTAGGTCCTTCCAGCCTGAAGTAGGGAGTCCACAGATTTCAAGTCGTATGAGACTTCTGGAAGGGTTTCTGGTAAAGGATTGATAGTGTATCTAGCTTACATTTTAAAAATGTGTGTCTGTGTGTATAGAATGTGGGCCTGCAGGCGTGTGCTCATGAGGGTGAGAACCAGTGGTATCTTGATAGGGTACACAGATGGGAGGTTCCTAGATTTATGACAGTAGAAGAAAGAAGCAAAGTTACCTTAGTGCATCTTTGAGCTTGTGGCGGCTGTCCCAGAATGGAGGTTAGAGTTGTATTGAGCTGTAAGAGGGGTGCAGCTGAGGCACACTATCTTGCACAGTCAGTTATGGAGAGTTTAAGGCAAGGAGTTGGTTTGGGGCTTTCTGCACAAGCCAGGCATCTAATTGTCCTCGAGATAGATAAAGAACCGGGGTGAATGTGTTTTGCTGAAGTCTTCTGCTTTGGTTGAATCCAACCAGACTTGTCAGCTTGTCACCCCTGGAGGTTCTTGTTTAATGTGTGATCTTTAGAAGGGGAGAATTCTTAGTGTGGGTAATACAGGTAATGAAGTAGCACGACAAATGTCTCCTCTGATGCCTCACCACCCAACCGCACCTGCTGTCTGGCTGCGCATATTTGGCCTTAGTCCGTGGCTAGTTGTCATCACTGTATTGGACTTGGGTCAAAGAGTTCTTGTGATTTAATTTAGAAATTAAATTTCAAGCAGCACCAGTGGCAACACCTTTTTCTTTGATAGGGTTGATATTTTTACCCCCCTGACAATAATGTAAACAAATGGCATGACACATATCCAGAATGAGGAGAATGATGCTTGGTACACATGAAATGCTCACATAGTAAGTAACATATCGGGAGGAGAAGCAAAGTAAACAGACTTCACACCGGATACCCAGGCCTTTTCCTTGTCATCTTTGACCGGATGTAAACTCTGACAAGGCAGGAGATTGTTTTCACTAAGTGTTCGAGAGCGTTCTGAGTGCTTGCGTGAACAAGACAGAATTCCACACTCAGCTTATGTTCCAGTGGGAGGAGCAGTGTTCTCACGGGCTACTAAGTGCTATTGAGAGAAATAAAACAAATAATGGGGTTCAGAGGGAGGGGAAGAGTATTTTAGAAAGGGTGTCCAGGGAAGGCTTCTCTGATTCGAGTGAGTAGTGGGTCATCTGAAGATCTAAGGAAAAGTGTTCCTGGAGGAGGTAACCTAATGTGATTCCTGTGTAGTTAGGTCCTTCCAGCCTGAAGTAGGGAGTCCACAGATTTCAAGTCGTATGAGACTTCTGGAAGGGTTTTTGGTAAAGGATTGATAGTGTATCTAGCTTACATTTTAAAAAGGAAGTTCCGGTTACTGCGTTGAGTATAGACTGAGTGGGAGGGCCAGAGTAGAAATGGGAAAACAGTGTGTTGCGGCGAGCGAGATAGACGGTAGATGCAGGATAGTTTATGAAAGTTCGAGCTGACGTGACTTGCTATAGGATTAGATGCAGTGATAAGGGACAGAAGAATGCAGAGGTCTAGGGGTAGACATGTACTGAATGGCAATACCATTTCCTGGGGTAAAGAAATCAGGAGTTTGGGGTAGGAGATCAGGATTTTGTTTTGAACATATGACATTTGGGATACTTATTTGTCCTCCAAGTGAGCATGTCAAGTCCATCTTTGGGTACATAGGTCTGGAGCTCTGGAGCGAAGTTGGGGCTAGAGTTAGAAATGTGAGCGCTCACAGTACGGAGATGCTATTTGATGTCATGGGACGATGAGGGAACACCCAAGGAGAGAGTGAGGATGGAGACATTGACCCAGAATGGAGCCACAGGGCAGTCAGCACTGGAGGCCGAGAAGGGGGACAGACATATGATGCTGCTGGAGAGGCAGGAGGAAAACGAGGGCAGAAGAGGGCTGGGAAGCCAAATGAACCAAGTGTTTCAGCAAAGAGGAAGTGATCCATTCAGCTCCATGTTGCTAGGAGGTCGGCTAAGACGATGCCTGAAAGTTCTCTATGATCTGGGGAAGACGGAGGCCACGGTTGCCCTTGACACGAGGACAGAGGCCATGCCAGGCTTGTTCCCTGCTCTTCTCCCCATGACATATAGGCAGTGCCTGGAACATGACAAAAACTTGAAAAATATCTGTAGAATGCTGGATGGATGGATGAATGCACTTTCCTCCTTTATTTTAGTCTCAGTATCATCTTTGCTTATTTATTTTAATGATTTATTTATTTGAGAGAGAAAACGAGCAAGCAGGGGGAGGGACAGAGAGAGGGAGAAGCAGATGACACACAGGGCTTGATCCCATGACCCCTGACATCATGACCTGAGCAGAAATCAAGAGGTGGACGCTTAACCGACTGAGCCATCCAGGTGCCCCAGCGTTTCCTCATTTTAGAGTTTAGTTTTTAGTCTTAGCAGGGACAAAAGCTGTGATTGCTACAACACATATACAAAGTACCTGCCTTCTGCCAGCAGGTTGTAATATTGACCCAGCATGCATCTCTCATGCTCATTAATGAAAAACATGCGGACTGCCACTTCTCCAGACAGTGTCCCCCATGTACCCGTGGGGTGAAGTAGTTAAAGAAAAGTGATTGATCCATTGACCTGGCACCTCCTGCCCTCCCTGTGTCGGGTCTGCAGAACCTGTGTGAGTCCCCCAGGGGTTTTACCTGTTACCCGGTGGCTGCCGTTGCCACTTCAGTGGGGGCCACATAGATCTTTTATTATTTTTTTAATCTTTATCTTTTTTATCTTTATTTTTAGATCTTTTATTATCTTTTTTTTATTTAAATGAAAACCCCGCAAGGGCACTCTTGACTGGTTTCAGGGGAATGAGTCTCAGCTAGCAGTTTCCCAAACTGTTCTCCAAGGTACCTGGGGGCGCCACAGGGATTCACAGGGAGCTGTGGGATAGTTTAAAAAATTTTTGGAGGAAAACAAAAAAATCAACATTTGTCAGCTACCCTGTGAACTCCTGGCTCCAGGTGGTTCATAGTTTCAGTGTTGGATCACTGCATTCCTTTCGAATGATGTCATATCTTTGCAAAGCTGGGCTTTGGGGGTTTAGTATCCTTAAAAAGCCAGTCCTGTGTAAAAATTAAGTGGAGCAGGAAATAAGGTGACAGAGTTCAAACGGACTCCCGAGTTTGAGCAGCTGTGCGGCGCCAGCAGCAGTTCTATCCCATGAACAGCTGTGGTTAGTTAAGAGTGAAATAAAAACATCGCTTTCCTATCAATTCATGTCTGTTGTTTTTTTTCCGGGTGGCTACTAAGTTGTTAGGACAGCCCCTTAAGTTGTTTGAATCTGCTTGTTTCACAGACAGAAGTGTTGGCTATTTACTTCTCTGGGCCTGGGGCACCATGAGAATAGTATTCAAACAGCAAGCTGTAAAGAACTGAGAAAATCCCGAGAAATGTGGTTTAGGTGGTTTAGGCTCTGGGGCATCAAGGGAGCTGGAGGCAGGAGAGGCGGGAGCGGTGCTGAGGCCATCTGCAGCTGGGCCCCTGCCCACCACACATCACCTACACGCAGGCCTCCTGGCACGCTTTCACGCCCGAGTAACAGGCCCCCGCAAGCATTCTTCTGTGACGCTGAGCCTTTGGCTTCTACTTATGAAGGGCCCCTCTTGCTCCCCACCCATGAGAGAGTGAAAGCAAGTCTGTCCCCTTTTCCTCATTTCCCCCCTTGGGCACCGCATCGTGGCTCCTAAAGCTGGGACTATTCTCTCATGGAGTTTCTCTAGCCATTTGCTTCTATTTTATTTTCCTCTCCATGACAGTGTGTTCTGAGCACGAGACAACTAGTGAACTTTCAGCACATAGCCCTTTGTAACTTGGGAACTAACCGGATGGATCTGTAGAGATTCATCTCTGGAGATGTTGCTAGAGGACAGTCTAGTTCTGATTTACTGTATTTGGCCCTTAAAGACTAAAAGAAATGCATATTTTCTCATAGCACGAATATGCTTTTTAAATTTTTATTTATTTATTCATTTATTTTGAGATATAAGAGAAGAAAGTGGAAGAGATCTGTCTTCATGGCATCATGAGGCAGTGCCGTGTGCTTTAAGACTCTCTGAAAAGGGAATTGCACTTAGTAAAATTGCATGTTTGTGACCATTGATAGAGACGAAAGGCAGTGAGTGAGTGACATGATGTGGCTTTATCCATTTTGCTTAGCAGTGTTTGAAGACTGCGGTGTGCCCAGAGTTGTTTCCTTTCTCTTCAGTTTTGTGTCTTTCTTTGCTGACCGGGGTGGGCCTCTGGAGTCACCTCCCTGGGCATTGTCACTTCCTTCTTGTTACTGGCCTTCTCAGTCTTTGCCTTCAGGATCCCCTGAGCAGTTTGTCGACCACAGAGAGATTCTTCCCTATCTGTGTTTCTTCATGATCTCCATTTTCCATCCGTCCTTTCACTATCCCCTTTGCTCTGTATCTCAGTCTGTCCCTTTGGCCTCTCTTCCTCTCTTCCCTCTTCCTTCTTCCTCCATCCATAATCCCCCTTCATTGCTTCTATCGTAATAGCAGACTCCTCAAGCCACGTCTCACTCTAACCCCAAGGGAAAGAGGTGCTCACGTTGCATTGTGAGCATTCCCCTAGATCTAGGTGGAGCAGAGTTTTGTGGCACTTTCTGTGTTGAACTCATGGATGGGACACAGATAATCTCTGTAAAAAAGTTTTACCTTGGGATGAGTTAATGAGGTCTCAGTTCCCCTGCTGGTTTTCCAGAGTTCCATAAAATTCAGAAAGCTTAGCCTGTACTTGCTGCTTGGTTAAGCATCTCTAGTTGTAGTACCACATTATCTCCAGAGCAGTGCTGCCTGGGAGGAGAAATATTATGGGAGCCACAAATGTGAGCCATAGGCTTCATTTTAATTTTTTTGGTAGATATATTAAGAAATTAAACATCAAATAGTTAAATTAATTTTAATAATATATTTAAATAAACCAAATATACTCAATTATCCCAACATGTAATCAACATAAAAAGAGATTATTAGTGAGATTATTTTCCCTGCCCAGTTTTTGAAATCCTGCATGTATATTATACTTAAAACACGTCTTAATTTGGATAAGCCATATTTCCATTGCCCAAGAGCCACTTGTGTTACTGGCTACCGTATTAGTGTGGCTCCAGGTAGTAAGGCATGGAGAGAAAGAAAAGTTTCAGGCAGCTAATGAATGAAAAGTATCTCCTTAGCTTTATTCTTTCAGAATGCTGAGTGAATGGAACAGGTTCTTGACTAATAAGATGGGCTTAGGAAGGGCCTTCAAGTTCAATGTCAGTCTTTCAATTACTTTAATCAGTTGGGGGCACAGTGACTTGGCCTGAAGTGATAGAAATCTAAGAGTCCTCAGTAGTCTTTCTATGCAGCCACGCAGTTCCCCTTTTCCCTCTCTGTTTCCACCTGTCATGCTTAACTTTACCTACGTCTTGGAAGTCCAGGACTTAAACAGAGACAGACTAGTCTTATTGGTGAAATTAGTAGTTAAGAGCTTGGGTAGGTCCTTTAAATTGCAAAACACATTCTCTTCCTTTTTATACCTTCAGTCCCCTGGAGAAGGAGGAGGTCTACCTGTTGCCTTGAAATTACCCAGTGACGCTTTATTCTAGGAAGGCTCAAATGCCTGCAAGTCTAAGTAATGTATTTTCATGGTTTACATGTCACAGTGACAGGGTGCTGCCCACCCCCAGCCCCATCTGTGAATAGAGACAAGTTGGAACAGGCCCTGCTTCTTTCTCCTTGGTCAAGCATTATCTTGTGTTCTTTGGGTTGCTCTTGCATAACACCAACACAAGCATATACTGAAAGCACCCCCATTTAACTTTGGTCTAAGTCTGCCCTGAGGACGAAGGGCTGGGGTTGTGGGGATAGGGAGTTGGTAAGTTGTCAGTAACCAGGTAAATAAAGTAAAATGGAGATATGGCCAGCTTTAATTTCCCCCACCTAATCCTTCCTACCCCTAATTTCCATCTGTTTTCCTTCCCGTGAAATGGGGAGTTGGATTAGATGAGCAATCGCCAGTGTTTTCCAGAAAGAAGGTCTGTTTTCCATTCTCTGTGGGCAGTTGAGAAGGTGGAGGGGTGTTAACGGTGCTATGAATTGGGGACTGTTGGTTCTATAGTCAGTTATCTGGCTTCTCTTAGAAAGGTGCATCCAGAGGCGCCTGGCTGGCTCAGTTGGTTAAGTGACTACCTTCATCTTAGGTTATGATCCCAGAGACCCAGGATCGAGACCTGCATTGGGCTCCATGCTCGGTGGGAAGCCTGCTTCTCCCTCTCTCACTCCCCCTGCTTGTGTCCCCTCTCTAGCTGTGTTTCCCTCTATCAAATAAATAAATAAAATCTTTTCAAAAATGTGCATCCAGAGACCTTTGGATCTTATGAAATCTAAGGTCCTATGGTAATCCCCATTACTAGGTTTCTGAGTTTTGAGCCTAACTTGAGGTGTTGCTCATCTGTGCTCTTGTAACAAAGAGGTGGTGGGGTCTCCATTGATGGCAGGCAAAGGAGTACCTAGAATGTCCGGGGAGAGGGTATGAGGAGAAGCAGGGAACAAATAGGAGATGGCAAAATCACAAGGGTCCATTGCTTTTTGCTACAATAAGTTTGCTTGCTAGATGACATCTTGGGTTTTGTGATGGTAAACTGAAGAACTATGTTTAGTAATAGGATTGGGGAAGTACAGAGGTTGAATTATTACTGCATGTTGGGAATGTGGAAGGTTGCTTGGATAACAGAGAAAAGAAAGAAAAGAATCTAAGTAATGTTATACTACGGTAGCTCCATATTTTGTCTTCATGTGGCTTCACATTTTTTAGTATATTTACATTTACTATTATAACAATTAAAAAAAATGAACTAATGAAAATATAAAATCACCCCCAATCCTGCCACTTAAAATCAAATGGCCTAGTTTTCTGTAGTTTCTGAGAGTTCCAAGAGTTGATTTATGAATGAACATGGTCCCCTTGGTGATGAGGTCCTTAGAAGCAAAAGCATCTTCCAAAGAAAGAAATTTGTGAACTGCCATGAATCTTCTTTCTTCTTCTTTTTTTTAGCAAACTTTTTATTTTGAAACGATTTTACATTTACAGAAAAGTTTTGCAAAGTGAGTCAGAGACAAAGCTCTAAAGACAGGCCTCCCTCACCCCCCAGCAGGCCAACTGGCTGACCAGAGTTATTCACAGACTCATAATGAACGTTAAGGTATTTCCTGGTTGCTTTGTAGTGGCCAATATTTACCTAAATTACCTTATATTACATTTGAAAACCAAGAAATTAGTACCAGTATATTACTGTCAACTAAACTCCAGATTTTATTCAGATTTCACAATTTGTTGTAGATCATTTATCAACGAATTTATTCAAATTATTTTTTAAAGTTTGATATGGTCCGTGATACTACTCTATTTATTTAAATAATGCTTTTCCCCCTTCTGAAAACAAAAAATACATTTTTTCATTGTAAAAATTAAAGTGCAGGAAAACACAAAGAGTAAAATAAAATTAATTGTAGCCCCATTCCTGACCCAATTTTTTGTTGTGTGCTTATGTACACATTAGCAAATGAAATTTATTATGTGTGCAGGATAGTTTTAAATTGTGTATTTTTCATGACATTACCTTAGGATAAATTTATTTAATTAAAAATCTTGATATCAAATGTGTAATTACTCATTCATCTCTTGGTCAACAACCCTTAGCTCTTTCTAATTTTGGCTATAAATTCCATTTGATGTGAAGTGTTTTATATAGATTTTTTTTACTGCCTCTCTGATGATGTTCTTGGGATAATTTCTAGAATTGGAATTGCTGGATCAGTGGGCCTCCATTGATGTATGCCAAGTATCACCCAGAAACATGGTACCCATTTATATTCCCAAGATATCCTTTGAGATACCCACCTTACTTCATTTTTATTAGCATTGAACATTGTAATTTTTAATCTTCCACAATTTGATAGGTGAAAATTTGGATATCTCAATCATTTTAATTTGCATTTCTCTGTTACTAAGGTTGACCAGATAAATATTCACCTGTATTTTCTCTGCTTATATAAATTAATATTTTATACTTAAAATTTTGAGTTGTCACTAATTAAATTTACATTTACTAACTAGTCGGGTATAAAGATCTAAAAAGACTTTTTCTGCATAGTCTGTGTTCCCCAAAACTGTAAATGAATATGGCCTATCTTGTTTTCACTGAACTATAATGTTCTTTTTTTATTAGAGTGTTTGTATCTGGGGTCACTCATCTGTTCCAGTGAGTTCTCTGTATCTTTGGCCAATGCCATTATTATTTTACCTTTAGAATTCTTTTATTAAGAGCTTGGGAAAATTCCTTATCTTTTTATTCCAAAAAGTTTTAGCTTTTCCAGACATTCCAGATGAACTTTGGAACCTTTTTTCCGATTTCCAGAGAGGAATGTGTGCTGTCCAATTTCACTGTAATCGCTCTATAATTGCTAGTCTTCTCAATCAGTAACATGTCATGTTTCTATATTCAGTCTTTTAAAAAAATTCTGTATTTTTCAAGGTGATTTATCATTAATTTTCTTCAGGTAGATCCAATACATTTCTTGTTAAAGTTATTTTACGCTTTGTTGTTGTTGCTATTAGGAATGGAATCTTCATTTCTACGTGTCTTTTGATTTTTTTTTGGTGGAAGTTATTACATAGTACTTGAACTTTATCTTCTTTGTGCCCTTTGTGTTTAGCACATTACCTGACACGTAGTAAATGTTAAATAAATGTTTGGTGAAATGAATAATTGATTTTCATCAGTTTACTCTGTTATCCAGTCATTGCTGAATTCTCATACTTAATTCAGTTAGCCTTTTAGTTTGTAATCTTGGACTTTCTCTGTATACTATCATGTTCTATAAATAATAACGATTGCTCTGCTACTTCATTTGGTATTGAAATGTTTTTTTCCATATCTTATTGAGATGTCTATAATCCCCCAAATAATGCTGTTAACCCTTAGAATATATATGCCAGTTTCATTTGATGTGAGAGACTGTGTGTGTGAAATTATTTATATTTATATATTTATTCTTATATAACTTTATCTATTTTAGTATATTTTGTATTTAGATTTATAATTTTAATCATGTAAATAATGTGTCTCTGTGTTCTTCTGCTTTTTTATCATGATATTATTATCCGTTTTTTTTTTTTTTGAGTTCATCTTTCCTTGTATTTGTTTTAAAACAGCTGCCCTTTAAGCTTTAAGGCTATGTCCCTTGAAATAGCTGGGTGGGCTGATGATACTGTTAGCTTGGGGAATCCGGCCACTCAGAGAATCTAGGGAGTGGTGAGATTGAGACTTCCCTCGAGTAAGCCTGGTGATGCTTACAAAATGGTAGAGGGAAGCTATTTGAATTGCATTTCAGTAACTCACGTTGAAGACCAAGGCAGGGAGTACTGACAAGGTGTTTGCGTGACAAAAGAAACATCGGGAATAGAGAATGTCACCACATCTCACAAATGTATTGTTTTAAGCTTAAGCCAAACTGTGAGCTGGTTTATTCAGGGTAAAGCTGCATTATTTTATTTTATTTTTTTTTTTTTTGGTGTGTCAGTGTATAAGTAAAGATGTAAAAAAAAACAAAACAAAACAAACCTGTGGGAAATGACAGAGGCTGTTTCATTGGATAATATTCATGAAAACAAATGAAATGCAATTTACAGTCTGTGTCCGGAGTTAAAGGGATGGCACTTGACAAGCCTGCTTACAAACCGCAGATAAGCTCTAAATGGGCTGTGTGCACCTTTGTTTCAGGAAATGATGGGAGGAAAAGGGTGACACCAGTTCTTACCTTTAACCTTGGCACATTTCTCATCAGGTGGCTGCCTTTCGCCAGAAGCCGCTAGTGGGGATCCCTAAGTCCAGTCTCAGGTTGGAAAGTACACCATGACTACAGTGGTGGCTGCGGCTTCCTCAGCAAGTACTCAGAACTAACGTTTGAGCGGGCCATCAGAAATCCCACAACAAACAAAAGGGCACTTAGAGAAAAATTCATGTAAATTGTAGCCACACAGGATCCCCTATGGAGTTGTGGAATTATTTTACCTTAAACAAGATCTTGAGAGTCCCACTTCCTTTTTGTATATGTGGGAACACAGTGTGGCCTATTTCTTCCCGCAGGCGGTGACTGACTTCTTAAATATTAGTTATATGTGCAAAAGCACTTCAAAGGCTGATCAGAAAAGCAATAGTCACCATTTAAAATGGAAGAAGTATTTTAAGAGTGGTTATTACTTATTGGACTCCTATGTTAAATGAGCCCCTACTTGCAGTGGGGTGTTTCCTTTTCCTAACAGATAGGGGAGGAAGAAACACAGCCAAGAATTACTTGCCCCTGATTTTTCTTTATGTAGTTTGCTCATCAAACTGGAAAAGGAAAAATAAATGCCAGATTAAGGAATAGAAGGTATGAGAATGAACAGAACTGTGAGCTTTGACTACTTTGATCGTCGGAATTCTGCATTCAGGCCCACCCTGCTTGGGGAAGGGCTCTTGGAGGGATACTCTGGGGTGACTTAGAGGCGTGAAGGGAAGTGTCCATCCCAGGGGCAGTTAATAAGCAGTGTACACTTAACTATAGCCTAAGGCAGAATTCGGTTTATGATGAAAGTCTGAAACATTGTGGGAGTCCAGAGGATCTGGAGGAATGCAAGAGGTGGAGGGTTTTTGAGTTTTTCAATCCGGAGATGGATTTATGGATGAATCCCTGCCAGGACAGGGTAACAGCAGGGCATGGCCTGGGGGTATGGAAGCGTTGGTGCTGGGAGGCTAGACCATGGAGTCCTTCCATGCAGTCTTCACAGTTTTGGCAGAGGTAAGTCATCAAAGGGTGTCAAGGAAAGAAATGGTGCGATTTGAACTGTTTAAGGATCACGTTGGCAGCAAGTGACCATGCGTTTGGGGAAAGACCAGCAGTGTATTTGAGTTGCATTTAGACATTACAGCAATTTCCAAAACACTCCTTTCTTCATGTCATTAGCGTCTTACAGAGTTCCTCTTTTACTTCCATCCTTCTTTCCCTATGTATTTGTCTCTTTATTCATTCACTTAGGAAGAAATGCTTGGTATTTTTCATTATATCCTTGCATGTATATATAGCTCTGTGTACTTCTCAAAATGCCTTTACAAAATCATCTTACTCCCTGCAAATATACTATGAAGTTAGTAAGGCTGATTTTATGGTTCTTCTTTTACAGATAGAGAACCTGAAAATTGCTCCCAGATGAAAGCACGAAAGTGGTGAATTCAGACCAAAATTTTGGCCTTTTAATTTCTTAAACAAATTTCTTGCTTTTGTACAACACTCAATACTTTGTGGAATGCTAAGGTTGTAGACTACAATTATCTATTCTTGAAGAGAGGTGATGGCAGTCTTTGTGGGGTCTGAGGTCACATACCTACCAAATAGTAGAATTCCCCTCAACCAGCATGGTCTGGAGTGGTAATTGTTCAGATAATTAAAAAAAATTGGTTCAAGTGGGAAATCCTAAAGTTGCTATATCTACATACCTTCCGCAAATTATAGCAACTTAAAGGATTTAAATGCATATTTATTTGCCAGTCTTTTGATGTAAGACCAAGGTCTTTTCTGTGATTAAGGGTCTTCTTTTTGGGCGTCCACTTCAATCATTTTTCTTGGATAACTCTTCTATAATTTAAAATTATTGATTTCTTTAATGTGCAGTGAGAACTTAAAAAACATTTGTGAAGCAATCTTGAATGTAGAACCATTTTAGATTTTCAAGCTCCCACCTAAGCTCTTTTACAGATACTTACCTAATTCAGTTTTTAAGAAGCACCTTTTTTTTTTACTCTTTCCAATGTAGCTTCATCGAAAAACAAACTGCCTTTCTTTCTACTCATGATATGTAATCTTTAAGCAAATGATGTAAATATAACAGCATACAAGTCATAAACATGTCTGTCATACATGGGTTTGGGAATAAACATAATGACTCTTGGTAAATATCCAACTCTGCTGGTGGGAATGGAGGTAGACTAGCATATTAGAAGGTAGCCTCCTAGCCAGAGCACTCCATGTCCCGTGGGGAACACTCTGTGTACTTCACAGAAAGAGTGGGGGATACCAGTTGTGTCAGTGAGTTGGTTAAGAGAGAGTCAGCTGCTCTGTAACCTAGAACAGTTTGCACCACTACCGAAGTTCAGAGAGGCGGTGCGTTGAGGTGGTCCTGAAAGATGGATGGGTGGATGGAGTGCTAGTTGGGGCCAGAGAGACGAGTGGGCTTTAGGAAAGGAGTTCTTTTATATGTGTGTATGTGTGTGCGTGTGTGTGTGTGTGTGTGAGAGAGAGAGAGAGAGACAGAGACAGAGACAGACAGACAGATGGACACACGGACAGAGACTAAGCAGGGAATGACCAGGCATTCTCAGCAAAGGAAGGAAGCCCACCTCTAGGATAGTCAGACCGACTTTGTCTATTCAAAATCCTCTTCTGAGTTTTTCCTCCTTTAGGAAATCCCAGTAGGTTTGGTGAAGATTTGGAATCACTTTCTAATGCAGGTAAAATTGTTGTAGTAGTTAGAAACTTAGGTGGTTATTCAGTCTCCCACCTTCAATACGGACTTCATTCGATCCGTCCCAGGCAGATCCATCCCTATTTTAAGAAAACTGGCAGGGAGGCATTTATGATTTTCCTTAGTGATCTACTCTGATGTTCCAGCCCTCCGTAAAAGCCCTGCACATATTTAAAAATAATGACCAAATCTGTCCTCCAGTATCTGGGTTGGATTATCCCAAAGTGCTAGAATCATCATGTCATATGTTCTTTATTCTGCATCTATGAAGTGGAGAGAACAAAAAATTACAGAGCATACATTTCCCATCTACAGTTTCAAATCAGCCATGAAGGGTGTGAATACTATATGTGTAGATGTATGTTAGTGACATGTGTATGAATGCATGTATGACATAAACGTGGGTCTAAAACCTAGTGTGTAAATATGTACACATAAATGCACTCACATCCACCCACATAGCTTTTGAGAGACATTTGTTGGGATCAAGTGCCAAGGGCAGGCTCTCAGCTATAACTTGAAAGTCAGAATGTCAAGGTCCTGTCTGCTGAGATCATTGGACAGAAAGGAAGGTTCATTGTTTGATAGCCTTCTCCCTCAGTCACTCCTGGCTGACCTTTTCTGGTCACTCCCTGCTCCTTTCTGCGCTCTGTACTCTGTCACAGATTAAACAGCTTCAGACCCTACTATGAGTTTGCTAAGCTCCTTCTGGTTATTAAATGGGCTTGCTCCTACAAATGGATTCAGGTATCAGTCTCTTTGGGTTATTTGTTTTTAAGAGAGGATTCCTAGATTTGGAAGGCCTTAAAGACTGAAGGCTGAGAATCTCTGATGTGGAACCAAGTGGCTGCCGAGCCAGTTGTGGTAGCTTGTCTGCAATACGGAAGTCTACTGGTGTGCGTGCGAAGTGGGCTCTTCTGCATGTGTGGCTTCTCTGTGCCCTCTAGTAGAACTAGAACATAAGCCACCCATAGGAGCATCATGTAATTGAAATGCATATTAAAAAAAGTAAAAATAAAGAAATGAGATTAATTTTAATCATGTATTTTAACACATTGTATCTAAAATGCTATTTGAGCCAATGTACAAAAATTATTGCACTATTTTCCTTTTTTTGTGCACTGTGTCTTCAGTATTGGTGTGTACATTTTATGCAGTGCAGCTGTAGCTGCATGAGGCTGGTGGCTACTCTTTTGGATGGTACAGGTCTAGGGAGTGCCCCACTGTGAGGACAGGGAGCGTGTCATCTAAGGGCCAGATCCCACTGGATACAGAGCCTCTTAGATGACTGCCATCAGCCAGGCAGGTCCATGGTATGTGTTGGTCATGCCCAGGACGTAGCTGGAATCAGAATGTTTTGTTGAGCCTGGGGCTTTGGAATGCCACTGTGTGTTTGATTTCACCTCAAAGGGAGCAGATTGATTCCTATAGAGCTCTAAATAAAAAGAATTGTTCTTTAGAAAGAGACATGTTGAGCAACAGGTATAGGATTTCCTGGATAATGGCCAAGCCCAAACAGGTTTTCTATAGATAGGCTGGCACACGTTTTTTTACTTCCCGGAGATGTCCTAGAATGAGATGGTAAAAAAAAAAACCAACCTGCGTTGCAGTGGGGAACTAGAAGGCACGCCATATTCCTGAAACTGACCAGGTTAGAGATTGTTTGCAGGGGTCCAGGGTGCATTGGGATGTGTCTAGAGCAGCAAACTGGCTTTCCCCTACTGCTTGGACCCCTGGGCTAGCCCTGTCAGTTCTTGTTGCTGACAGACCCAAAGCCACGGGTAAATATGGTGTACTTCTACTCTAAGACTTAGGAAAAGAAGAGCAATATTATTTTTGCATTAAAACAAAGATGGCTGTATTATGAGTATACTGCAACTTGGCCTTGTATTTTAAAATATAAAACATAAGTCTTGTAAAAAAAAATGACAGTAAATTGCTTCAGGACACACCATCTTTTTCCTTAGAGAAAGGTGACTTCCCTTTGTTTGTTAGGAATGCTTGCTAGCACTGCCTTTCCTCCTGAGCCCAGCACACCTCCTCCAGTGTTGAGTTTAATGCACCTTCAGGTTCTGGAGTTTGCACAAAAGGCAAGGAAATTCTCATGAAGCCACATAAAGGGGAATTTTCCAGTGGTGGAGAAGTTCTTTTGAAATCGGTGTTTTGAAAGAAAAGGGCAACAAAATGCCCGGTAGGATTAATTTCAGTAAAAATTTAGTTTAAGAAATACACATACACACAAATATACACACATACACGTTCTTTCCTTGAGAGTAGCTGAAGTTCTGGTTCCTCCATGTCATTATTTTTATTTCCTGTCATAGAATTTGATGAGCTAGGACTATATTATTTAGATAATTGTTTTATTCCCTTTAGGGTTCCAGTTTGTGTTTTAAATCTTTTCAAATATTTTTGGTTTACTCTGGCTATAAGACTAATACATTCTGGCTATGTACAGAAGATATGGTTACCTGTTAGTGTTGTGATATTAGTTCCATCTTATAATCTTGTTTATGATTATTGTTATTTTTTAAAAGATTTCAAAAAGTAATCTCTACACCCAACATGGGACTCGAACTCACAACCCCAAGATCAAGAGCTATGCACTTTGCCAACTAAACCAGCTGGGTGCCTCCTGATTATTGCTATTTAATTTTTTTTTTTTTCTGGAGCAAAAGCCTTAGGAACAGAGGGTCAAAGTGGTGCTTCAGATGATGAAATGACCATAAAATATTAAATATATGTCCACCATTTACATATTATCATTTTATCTATCCATTGCAATTGAATTAGCACAAAAGGTTAAATTACAGAAATATTTCAGCATGAGAAAAACTAAAGTTTAAAAAAGTAACCTAGAGAATAATATAATGCAGGTGAGTGAGACAGGGCCTCTCACACTTTATTCTGGTAAACTTCTAATGATTCAGAGTTAGGAAGTTCATGACACCCTCTGTCGTGACACTTGGGAAATCTAGTGATCATGGTGGAGATGACTCATTGGCCATGGTCTTCTTTTTCAGTGCACGTAGGCATAGTGTCAGAATACATTTTAATCAGCTATTTGTAAGTCAAGTGGAAACCTATTTAACATTCTAGATATAATGTAATAGGAGGGAAATAGGTAATAGAAAACCATAAAAAAGCTTAAGATCATTTTTTCAGTAATGCTCTTTGAAAAAGAAAGGATAGAACCCAATGATGATTAGATCTCCACATCTCCCAAAGTTCAGGCCTTCTGTTCTATTGAATTTAAGGACAGAGAGCATGAGTGGAATGCTTTTCAGCTTTGATGCCAGGGCCTTCACGATTGTCATTTGTTGGGATGGCTGTCCCAGATGTTTTCTCATTAATGACAAAAGTACTGGAGTTGGCTCCCAGGTCTCTAGGAATGGCACAGAGCCCATAAGCTAGATCTGCTCATGGGAATGCAGAAGTATGAGAACTTCATCTTCCCCAATCACAGAGGAAAAGAAGCTGCGACTCTGTGGTCAGAGAAAACAACTGTCTAATAATTTGTTTTGAACCGGCTTCCTCATGGAGAATTCACGGCCACACCAGCTGCGGTAGTTACAAAGTGCCTCTCTCTGCTGGGCATTTCAAACCTCTGAACCCCAGGAAAGCCTGACTCACAGAATGCTCTGGGGCATGAGTGCTGAAGGGTTTAATTAAAGAAAGCCACCTCTGGAAGAAAGGTGGCCAATGGGCACACGATGGGGTGGCCAGGAGGTGCTGACTCACAAGGAATGGCACGCAGGGTGAACACTCGTTGAGAAACTTGCTCTTTTTCCTGTTATCAGGAACTGAGAATGCTGGTGGCTCTTTGATCACACTGTCCACAGATGGTTAAGGTTTCTTTGGTTGCCTCATCCAGGCTTTCCGAGTTGAGGTAGCCACAGTGGTTTTAGCACTAAAGGGTGGGGGAAGATTTGTTGCCTTTTAAATTTTTAATTTTTTTTTTTTTTTAATCGTAAACTGGTAGATATAGGTGGTGTATTTCAGGAAGGAAGTTAGAGTGTTGAGGGATGATTAACACCTTTCATCTGAGTAGGCACTCTCACTCTCAACACAAAGGAGTATATTCACATGCATACTCTTTCCTAGCAAGGTAACACTTCCCTCTCCTTTTGTGTCAGTTCCTTTCTGGGCAGAGGCTGGGAACCAAGGAGGGATAAACATGGAGTGTCTGTGAAGAGATCACGTCCTGCCCGTGGTCTCTCGTGGCCACGCTGTTTCCCCTCTCATGAAGCTCTGTGGGGGTCAGCTTCACACCAGACTGGCGGGGAAGTCCCGGTTCCTTTCACAGAGAGTGTGGCCCTGAAGGCCTAGCCCTGTGCTCGCTGCTACGGAAGTAAGATGGGGTGGCGGCAGGACATTTCCGGGGAAAATTTTTCTAGAGCACTTTTAGGTAGAAATTCTGAGGAAGGAGATCTGGACAGTCAGTGGTCAAATGTAGAATAAAGGGAGCACGTGGGAGACTCAGCCTGCCTCGTGAAACCTATAGGACTAGGCCACTAACTGAGGAAGGGAGAGTTATTCAAAACCATACAACGCTTCATGAAGCACTGGAAAGCAGAGGACTAGAAAGGAGAAAATATGCTTCCAGTGTTTCCAAAAATAGGAAGAGAGAAATGAACTGGTCGGTTGTAATCACCTTAATTTAATCTCAAGGGAAACAGTGGAAAAAGTACTGAAAAACAAAAGACATGTCTTATAAGAGGGTTAATCAAGTACTGAGAATCAAGAGCTTGATAAACCAGATTTTAAAACTTACCCTTATGAAATTAGGGGTAAGAAAGGTAATAGAATTTGAAAATTAAAGTGCTATATTACAATAGCTGTACTTGTGGACTTAAAAAATCATTAATCCAGGCTGATAAAAATCTCACCTACAGGTTTTCAGCCATGCCTCAAGGCTCACTAATAGCCAGCTATCTCCTGGCTCTAACTTGAAACAATTTTTGTTTTGTTTTATTTTATCTATACTTTTAAAATATTTGTAGTCATGGTAAAGACTTAATGCTATGTTCCGATTTTTCATCAGTTAATATAAAGTTGCTGTGAGGGGTTAGTCATTTTTCCTGTTGGCATAATTTTTATGGCTGTGTAATATTCCACCTGGAGACTCTATACTTCACCACGCCCAGTGTTAGGTAGTTAGGTTATTTCAAAAGAGCCTGCTTGCTACTATGAATAGTCTGCTGCAAACATCTTGGCATAATACTCCTTTTCCCCTTAGTTTAGACTACTTTCTTAAAATTGTTATTAAATAAGACGAGTAAAGGAAACGAACATCTTGCTAACTCTTTATTCTTATTGTCTAATGCTTTCTAAAACATTTCTGCAGTTTTCACATGGCATAGTAGGTGTGCATATGACCACTTGGGTCTAACGGGATTATACTGTGTCAAGGATACCCTAGATTTAATGCAAGTGGCAATGATTCTCACCAGAGGTGATGGTGAGTCATTTCCCAAGGCAATCCAGGTCTCAAAAAGTATTTTTAATGAATTGCCGATGAAAGAAGAAAGGAATGCAACCACCAGTCAGAAATTTAGATAGCCTCTGATGGAAGGATTTATTTTTTTTAGGTTTACACTGTCTTACATAAGAGCTTGAACTGGGGCCCCCAAACTGGGGAGTGAATACAATTCTAATAAATTGAATTTTATTTTATATAACATAGCACTTAAAAATGCCTCCCACATAGTGGGGCTCAATATTACTTGTGAGTAAATGAAATGCTGTGGGAAACTTGTCATTGAAAGTAACCCTGAAGTGAATTTTTTTTTTTTGATCATGTGGTGGAAATTAGACTGTTCTGCTTGAAATTTTAGATGTTTTTCCACCCAGGTTTTCTTAAAATGAGGTATGCATCTGCAGTTCACTGCTACAGCCAATATTTGCAAATACTGTAACAAAAAACTGTTTAAACACAAAAACAAATATTCAGTCTGTCACATCCCAACCCATGTGGAAAGGGAAATACTTTTTCAAAGTGGGAATTCTTAATATTATAAATTGTTCGGTTGGAGCAGGAACTATTTAAAAACTCACAACTTTAATAAGTGAAGGCGACATGCTGATGTAAAACCACAAACATGTTTAGCACATGAGATCATTCAGCCTCCTTCTCACCTTCAAAACAAAAGGTTTTCCTTTTTCTCTAGTTTTTTCTTTTTTTTTTTTCTTTTTCTTTTTCTGCCCCATCTCTCCCTTTTATTTTTTTTTTGACAACCACGTCAAGTTTTCCTGGCTGCAGCCAGGGAGCCGCGCTCCAGCTCTTAAGCTGTGTGAGAACAGTGAACTTGGTCAGCAAGGATCATTTGTCTGCCGTTGTCAACAGAGGTTTGTTTTACTAGGAACAATGACGGTGCAGGTTGGTGCGGAGTGTTGTGTGCAGAAGCGTTAATCAGTAAGCAGCTTGAGCCATACTCAGAGTCTCTTTTACATAGTTATTTTGCTCTTTAGGGGTGATTGTTGTCTCTGTCAATTGGCAGCATCTGAAAAAGAAGTTCATCAGTATGCCGGGATGCTCTCTGCAGAGAAAGCTTGACTCAGTCCTCTGTTCCTTTCTTTGGTTCTCTTTAATCAGTTTTCGCCAGCACGCAGCCCTGCCACTATTGATGTTTAAGTACAGCGAAGTGATTAAGCGATAATGATCTCGGTTTGCATCCGAGATGACAGATTTTTCCAGCTTTGGGGCTACTTCAGTGCCCCCGGATGGAGTGCGATTTTCACACACTCACACATGCATTCACGCATCCCTCACACTCACACAGGACCTTGATTCCAAGAAGTACAGAAAGGATGACTGTGGGCCATTAGGAAGGGTGCTAGCCTAGAGCCAGTAGGAGTGACCGAGGGTGAATGAATTCTTCTGCTCTGTTTGGCACTTACCAAAAGGACCGAATCACTACAAGAAACATTCTGAGCTCACTCCCAGCACGGCTGAATCACTGAGATCAAGTTGTTAGACACAGAGCTTGATAAAAGTTTCGATTTGAGTCCTAAGCAGGGGCACACATGTGAGCCTTCTCCCTGCATGCACATTTTAGGAGGCCCTCCCTAACTCTGCGTACTGGTGCACTGACCTCCCCCATCACATTTTTATTAAGTTAAGTGGAGTACAGTTTTCTGTACCTGAGGCAGACCAGACTGACACCAGGGAGGGTAGGGAGTGGCATGGTTTCTAGTCCTTCCAACTGGAGAGAGTGTTGTGAGGGGCAAAGAGTGCAGTACCTAAGAGCTTGGACCAGGAGGTCTGAAGTCAGACCGGTGTTCTCAGTTTGACACCATCTCTTTATAGCTGTATGACCTTGAGCAAGTCTGTTAACCTCTCAGTGTTAAGAATGATTATATAAATAAAGGGCTAACATAATGCAGCTTAACACTAATTGAACACTCACTGTATACTGAGTACTATGCTTAAGCATGTTATATATGCCATTTCATGTAATCCTCATAACAACACATTGGAGTACATTCTATTATATCTTGATTTTACAAATGAGGAAACCAAGACCTGGAGAGGTTAAAGATCTTGTTGTAGGTGGCATAGTTGGTGTATCTCTTGAGCCGTGTTTATTCTACTATACCCTCCTGCTTCTCCCAAAACACCCTGTCTTATATACCAAGATTTCTGCTTCTTAAAGGTTGAATAGATGAGATTGAAAATGTTGACCCAGGAGCTCCCCAGGTTTTCAACTTGTTCTTGCTTTTAACTTCTAGTAGTTGGGGAGTAGGGGAAGGGGAGGATAAAGCTATGAGAACTGGCATTCTAACGCATCACTGCTCAAAGTGGTTTCCTTAAGTCAGTAGTGAAAGACCATTATCATATGATCTCTGATATGAGGAATTTGAGAGGAAGGGTGAGGGGGTTGTGGGGGGTAGGGAGGGGAAAAAAATGAAATAAGATGGGACCGGGGAGGGAGACAAACCATAAGAGACTCTTAATCTCAGGAAACAAACTGAGGGTTGTTGGAGGGCAGGGGGGAGGGACAGGGTTGCTGAGTTATGGAAAAAATAAACACAAAATAAATAAAAAAATAAATTTGGAATTTTGCTCATGACATTATAGCATCTCAAAATGGAAATTCTTTCTGTTTGATAGGTAATATAGAGATAATAAGATAGCCATTTGAAAACGAAAAGTTAGTTAATTATTCCATACCTTATCCAAAAATAGAATCTAGGGGTACTTGGGTAGCTCAGTCATTGACCATCTGCCTTCGGCTCAGGTCGTGGTCCCAGGGTCCTGGGATGGAGCTCCCTGTCAGGCTCCCTGCTCAGCGGGGAGCCTGCCTCTCCCTCTCCACTCCCTCTTCTTGTGTTCCCTCACTTACTATCTCTCTCTCTCTGTCAAAAAAATAAATAAAATATTGTTTAAAAAAGTGATTTCCAGCAAGTGGTTCAGAGGTAATGACAAATTGAAAGGGTTACCAAAGGCTGAGGCATTCCGTAGACAGACTTCTCTCCAGGAGGGTCCGTGCAGGAACAGTAGCGGTGATAATGCAGGAAAACCCATGTAAGGGTCTAGGGAATCACTGTAGTCAACGGTATTTGAGCTCAGAGACTGAGAGGATCACATGCCTTGTGCAGTCGGACTCTAGCATTCACCCCAAGTGTTTGGCAGTGCCCCTTGGAGCATACCCTGTGGGCTTCATTGTCCTTGAGCACAACTTCCCTCTGTCAACGCTGGAAGGAGTTGGAGGTTCTGGATTCTTCAAGACTGGCAAGCCTAGGGCAGCAGCTGAGCAGGAGAGGTCAGGCCTGCTATGACAACAAGGCTTTTTGGAGGAGAGCTGGCAGGTGCCCGATGAGCAGTTTCTGTCGTAATGGCAGCTAGCTGTGACTTCCGGGTGTTTGACCACAGATTGTCAGAAAAGAAGCAGTAGTCAACCAAGAGGGTCAAGGACTCCATCTGGTCTGCCAGTCTGAAAGACTCAAGATCATTTGGGAACATTCTCTTTGAAAAAGAGTGTCACCAGTACCTTTATACCACTGGTATCAAAATGATGTACCTGGTCGTTCAGGCTCATCCTTTTGGTTAAATCAGGCATTACTGCTCGGTAGTGATTTTGGGAGCAGAGTTTTGATTATTAGAGTAGAAAAGAAGTTGTCCCAAGCACAAAAACATTTTGCCTCCACACTGATTCCACGGAGGTATATTAGGATAAACAGTCTTCTCTTTGGTATGGTTACAGTGCCCTGGGTAATTTTAACCTGTCACTTACTTACTGATCTCAGTGCCAGATGTTTAAACATGGCTTAGTGTATGGACATTGTAGGAGGAAAAGAAGAGAAGAATAACAGCAGAAGTGATGTCCTAATTTTACATGACTTTTCTAGCTCTTCCAACTTCCTCAACTTTATTATTGTTACTTCCACAAGGCTCTCTTGATGATAATGATGATGGTAGCTATTGTTTTATAGTATTCTACCTGTTGTTAGTCTGTATGTAATGTTTCTTGTGTTTTAACTCCTGAATAGACCAAATAAGTGAGAGATTATTATCTACATTTTAGCTAACACATTGGGATAGAGAAGTTATCTAATTGCCTAAAGTCACACAGCTAGTGGTAGAGTGAGGATAGGAAAATGTAGTGTTGAAGTTAGACTTCTTGGTTTCATTTTTTTTAAAGATTTTATTTATTTGACAGAGAGAAACACAACAAGAGAGGGAACAAAAGCAGAGGGAGTGAGAGAGGGAGAAGCAGGCTTCCTGCTGAGCAGGGAGCCCTATGCTGGGTTCAATCCCAGGACTCCGCGATCATGACCTGAGCAGAAGGCAGATGCTTAAGGACTGAGCCACCCAGGTGCTTCATTGTTTCTTTTCTTTTCTTTCTTTTTTTTCTTTTTAAGATTTTATTTATTTATTTGACAGAAACACAGTGAGAGAGGGAAAACAAGCAGGGGGAGTGAGAGGGGGAGAAGCAGGCTTCCTGCTGAGCAGGGAGCCCAATGTGGGGCTCGATCCCGGGTCTCCTGGATCATGACCTGAGTCGAAGGCAGTCACTTCTTACCCAACTGAGCCACCCAGGCGCCTCTGTTTCATTTTTTTAAAGCAATTTTTTTTTTTGAAACATACAACAGTGAATTAAAAACAGATTAATATTACTTTTTAGAAAGCTAGAAGTTTAAAGAAATTGTTTACCCTGATTTCTGGTAACTAAAATAAAAAAAGAAAAAAGTATTATTTGGGCAAATTAACTTTTGTAGACCAGAGTGAAGGGCTTTAACAGGAGCAGGAGAACAGCTTTGATGTCAGTAACCATGCCTTCTTTTAGGTTAATTTGTGGTATGTACTTTAATGGTATTTCCCATGATGGTCTGTGAGCAGGAATATCATTTAATAGTAATTCCTGTGAGTGTCTCTCAGTGGTAAAATCTGGACCTTTGAATGTCTGAAGATGTCTTATTTTGCCTGACTGCTTGAATGATAGTTTAGTTGGGCATAAAATTCTAGATTGTCTGCAATTTTACTCAGTATTTTGAAGATTTTCAGCATTGGTGTTGGCCTCAATTTTGCTTTTCAAGCTTGCTAACCATCCAGCTAGTTCCTTTAGGAGTTTTGTTTTATTCTGATTTTTTAAAAATTATTTTGTAGCAGGATACAAAGGTGTGGATTTGTCTTCCTTTGTCCTGCTCATGCATTTACTCTAAGGACTTGGTTCTCAAATTGTAGGAGAGATTTCTCCAAGTAGTCCATCTTTATAATTCCCTCCGTTCTTTTTTTCTCGAATTGTTATTAGACAGGAAACAGAGCCTCTTCACCTATCTTCTGAATCTCCTAGCTGAATCTTAATATTTTAAAGAAAAATATTTTTTCTCTTTGTTCTACCTCTGAGGTAAGATAAAATTATACCTCCTCGTATTGTCTTCTAATTCACTGTACTTTATGGATGTGTCAGATGTAGATTTTACGTCATCTGTTGGATTTTTCGAGCTCATTGAGGATGCTGTCACTATCCAAGACTGTTGATTGTTTTTTAAAATACCTAACTGTTCTGGGGTATCTGGGTGGCTCAGTCAGTTAAGTGTCTGGCTCTTGGGTTTCGCTCAGGTCATGATGTCCCAGGTCATGGGATTGAGCCCAGAGTCAGGCTCCAGGCTCAGTGCTAAGTCTGTAGATTCTTTCTCCCTCTCCAGCTCCCTCTGTTCCTCCCTGCTCATGTTTTTTCTCTCTCTCAAATAAATGCATACATAAATAAAATTTTAAAAATTACCTATCTGTTCTTATTTTTTTCCCATAAGTTTTTATGTGTTTTTGATAAATCTTTATTTATCTTTGTAATCATCCTAAACCCATTTCTTTTAAACTTTGTCTGACTGTTCTATGAGATTACTTTCATTTGGATTGAATTCATGACTGGATGATTGATTTGACTTTCTCAGAATTAGATCTTTTTATATATTTGGAATTCTAGTTTGTGGATTCCTGTCAGATGTGAGGGATTTTTGCTTTTTTGCATTGTTTCTGTCTCGTGCTCCTTCCTTGACTAATGGTTTTGTGGTTTTGCAGTTGCCTCCACTTGGTGCTTCAGGCTCCGTCCATATGATGTTTATGCTTGCTCTGTGATGGTGTGGGGAGTATCCCAGACTCATACAGCAAGCAGGAAATATAACTCCCCTTTCTCTCCTAACGCTTCCTTCCTTGTCTGTGCCCATGGCTGCCGGTAAAACTGGAGCCTTAGATATGAGGAGCTCTGTCATTTTGTTTAGATTGCTTTCACAACTCTGTGGATTCTTGCATACTTGCCAGGGAGGGCTTCAGACAGTGAGCTGGGCTGCATCTCCCTCTAGCATGTGGCAGTTGGGTCTCCCTACCCCTCAGAAGTTCAGTTCTCTTTGCACAGTCTGCTTCTGGTTTGGGAGTCCTGCATTTCTTTGATCCCAGCCTGCCTGCCTGCATCCGTCCCTCACACCCTCTCTCCCTTCTTCCTTTCTTCTTCTCCCCCTCGTCTTTCTTTCTGTTTCTCTCCCAGGAAGTGGAGTATCGGATAAAATCTTATTGATTTTCTTTTTTTAAAAATTAAATTTCAAAATGTAAAATACATATCTGGATCAGAGACACTGTTTCAGAGCTTGGACCTGCAGGGCTGAGCTCACCTGACTTGTATCATGTTCACTTTTCCCAGTCTACCTGTCTTAAAGTAGTTTTCCCAGGAATGCCCAGGTACTATTGTCCCTTCTTCCTTCTCTTGCAGAACTGCTTAAGGAATTAAGGGATTTTCTTTCTTCCTGCTATTACTCTGATTGGGCAATATTCAGAATAAATTTCAAGACTCCACCTTCAGTGTAAATGTCAGTATTATCCCAAGTTAAGGAGAATAGTATTAAGAAATAAGTAAGTTTACAGAAATCATTCTCCAGAACCAATTTTCAGGAGATGTGACATTTGATATGATGTGTACCCAAGTATAAACTTCCACTTAACTCTCGTGTGTTGAAACAGCTGACAAAGCTTCCTGAGTTGTTAGGGTTTCTCTTATCTTTGAAATCAGAAGTAGTATTGTAATATAGACTGTGCTTATATCAAAGCTCCTACAAAAGCAAATGTTAATAAAACTGCAGAATAAATCATTGCTTTCACATATTAATAAGTTCAAAGTACCAGAAACTGTCCCCACTCCCGAGTGCTTCTTCAGGGTGTGAAAGTGCGACTGTGCACCTGGGATCACTCCTCCAGCCCCTGAAGGCCTGTGGAGCCCACAGTAACTTGTGTCCCGCAAGCTGCTTGTGCTCTTCCGCTGAGATCCTCAAGCCTGGGGACTGGTTGTGGTCACCTCCCGGGGTTAGATCTCTGGAAATGCCCTCTTTACAACCAACAGCTTGAGATCAACTGTTGTTGCTTTCACAGTTACCATTTACTCCTTTTCAGTTGTTGTTTAAAAAGTGCCTTGAAAAGTTGGTATGTATACGAGGTAAAATTTCCACACAGAGCTTGTTCAGTAAAAGCATACCTTTTTCCCCAGCTTGGCCTCCCTCACGCAGGCCCTTCTCCGAGACCGCCGCTGCTCTCCCGCACAGCCGTGCTCCTGTGACCCAGACACGTGCATGCATGTTCCATTTCTGCAAGAACTAATGGTTGCATGGCACACACACCATTCTGAACCTTGGCTTTACACCTGATGGCTTGCTTTGGAGCTCATCCTCTATCATATATAGAGCCATCGGAGGATTTTATTTTATTTTTTTCCCTTTAAGACTGTTAACTGTCGCTCAGATCTTCTTGTCTTGAACAAGGCATTATGTAGGAGCTGTTAATGTCCACCATGGGTTTATTTTCAAGTAGCATGGACTTTCTTTATTTGGCTCTCCCGGCAGGTGGATTTTGAACTTCATACTCGAATCGATAACAGAGCAGAGCTTCTGTGTCTGGTTGTTAGTTTTCAAGGAGCCTTTCAGTTCTGTGTTTTCAACAATAGGTGGCACCAACAATTTCTGTATTTGGGCTGTATGTAGATGTGAAGCATCATTATTTTGACCATTTTTCATTTCATATCATAGTGTTCACAGAGTATTAAGAACAAAGATGTGTTTACCTGAAGGCCGAGAGGCCTGTGCAAGCAGGCATGTGTATGCAGGGGATTCAGAAGCGCTTTGCAGAAGGGCACCTGGGCTGCCACGGTGCCCCCCGCTCCTTGCCCCTGTTTGTGGCAGTCATCTCGTGAGAGCAGACATTTTGTTAACACATTTGATTTCACTAATTATGAATGTGAGTTTCTGTCTGCAAACTACATCTTTGCAGGTGGATTTTTTTATCACGTTTATTTTGATGGAAATTTGGCCACACACCCTGTGTGCTCGCCACTGATCACGTCCCATCTGAGTTTTCCTATCTCAGCCCCTCCTGCTACCCTGTGTGCCCTGTCCACCGTGCCTAGAATGTCCCATCAGCATTTAAAACACAGCACTTAAAAATTAAACTTCTGTCATAATTCCCCAGGGAGCAGTCTCCCCCACCTTTTCCCCCCGTTTTATTGCCCCCTTAAACTTCTCTCCACCAGTTTCCATTTCAGCCTTTTGTCTTTCAGAAAATGTTCTTTAGTTCTGTTCCCTGGCAATACAGGGCTTTGGCCACTTTGGAACTGTGTGATCCTCCTGCCCACTCTCCTTCTGTTCTTGTTAAGAATAGGAAGAATAATCCTCCTGGCTTCAGGATGGAAAACTGATAGAGGGGTCCTGTAAGGTTTTCCAAATTGAGCATGTTCTGATTGCAGCAAGCTCTGTGATCTAGCCCACACCCATCCTGACATCACCATCCTTTGCCCATATCCTTGGGGTCCATGGGCAGCCCTTGCAGAAATGAAAGCGGGCTCTGGGCTCCCTAACAGTGTGTCTTTTAGTTGGATCAGCATGGCCTCTCCTTTTTTTCCTTCCTGAAGAGATTTCAGGTCTGCTTAGCTTTCACTTAGGATCAGGCTTTGGTTTCATCCTGTGGTGATACCTGTGGGTCTCTGTCTTCTTAGAACCTCTTGATCTCGTAGAAGTCTCAAACAGGCTTGCTGGGTGGCGTTATGCCTGGACTTTAGAAATTCCAGAGTTCGTGAATCTCCCTTTGTCTTCTGCAGATCAGTATGGACTCCTAGAGATGCTGTCTCTTTCAGATGGTTTTCAGGTTTTCCAGTGTCTTGTTCAAGGTGCTCTTTCAGTCCGTAGTGTGGTATTCACATGGAAACAGCAGAGCCCACAGTCAGAATCATGAACATCCTCCGGGCCCAGAGCTTTGGACGGAGCTGCCCCATGTTTTGTCATTAGGACAGGGATCCATACCAAGGAGGCTGGTCCAATCCTGGAGTCGCTGCCTCCTCCACAAATCCTGTCTGAAAACCTTCAGCAGCTCTCCTCGTCTTTCCATTTAAGTCTGTCATTATGTGGCCCTGTTGTACTGCCTTTTTCTTTGTACACATAACATGGCCCAGAACCATCTTTGGGAGTCGGCAAGCTCAGCCCTATCTTTCCTCTCCTGCCTGGAGAGGAATACCCATGATAAGGGAGGAGGAGAAAACCGAAGTGCTTGGTGAGCTTGCCGGTGGTTGCAGGGCTCCCCGCTCCCTTCTGCACGTCTCCCCATCAGCGGAGCAGAGGGACAGACTGCTGTGTTGTCCCCTGCACACTGCTCCTGGCACCAAGCTTCCTACTTGTGTGGTAGGACTTGTGTTTTTCTTCTAAGGATGCTCCTAATGCTAATTCTCACTAGATGTGTGTGTGTGTGTGTGTGTGTGTGTGTGTGTGTGTGTGTGTGTCTAAGATCAGCTGTGCTTCTCTTAGGGATGAGTAATTCTGATTCCCTTTAAAACGAGGTGGGTTAACACTCTAAGAATTTACTTCAGATTAATAATAATAGCTACCACTTACTGACATCTTACAGTAAGCGAGACACTTTATAACCATTGTCTTTTTAGTCCTTACCAATAACTCTGTGAGGTCAGTACTGTTGCTCTTGCCGTTTTGTGGTGAGGGAAATCAAGGTTCAGGAAAGTTAAGCAACTTGCCTAAGGTTATACAGATAAGGAATAGCTCGAATTCAACTTGGCTTTTTCCTTCACACCTTGCTAACTCTACACTTTGAAGTCCTACTGTAAAGTTCTGTTTCAAAACGAAGCAGGCAGCTCCTTGCCTAGCTCTGGCTTACCTTTCACTCGCCCTTAGCCACAGGCTGGTTGCAATAGTTTGAGCCTAGGCACGGCACCCTTTACCCTTCTCTAGGGAAGAGCTACTATTGCCCTTTGAGTTCCGTAAGTTGTCTCCGTTGGTAATTTTTAACTGTATTCAACAAATATTGATTCTAATGACTCCATGCAGAGCACTGAGCGTGCAGTTGTTAAAAACACATACAGGGTCCTGTCTCTATAGAATTGTATAGATTAGTTGGGGACAATTCATGCTATGTAAATAAAAAAACAAGTAAGAGACCAACTTACTTTTGTTCCTTCTTACTGTCAAGATGTTGGAAAGCAGAGTTAATTTGAGCAGCGTCTAATGCATGATCTGTTGAGAAAAGACACATACATGGATACATTGTCTCATAGGCAGGAGTTAGTAATTCAAACCAGTATATGTTTGAAGTTGATTAAAGGAAAATAGTCAGATTCCTGAATAATGATTTAAATGTGCTGGAACTTTACTCATTACCCACACATTACATAAATATTTTTAAAAATCCTGGCCAATAGTTAAAATGATAATATTTCAGGTAGGTGGCGCTAAGAGGTATTCATGCAGTGATAGAATGTTGAGTTTAAAATGTGTGACCTTCTCCTTCCTCATTTCCCCTGCAGAAATTAAAACTCGGAGAAATTGCATATGCAGTGTTCTCTTACTTCCCAAACTGATGACTCGGAGGATGAATAGACTGGTTTCTTCAGGGTCCCAGCAGTTCAAGTTGTCAACATTTCACCCTCTCATACATTAGCAATGTCAGTGACTTGGAAATTAATATGATTTGAACTTCATGATTCTTTCCTTTAGATGTGGTTGAAGTAGTGTGAGCTCATCATCAAGAAGCAGTTAGTTAGCTCTTCTCTCCAGCCGGCCTTGTCTGAATCTCATCTTGTACTACTAAATGGCTCTACTAGCTCTAGGGACACAAGAGGCGGTTTTACTCGGGGTGACTGCCTTAGCAGACCACATTAAAGCATTCATGTTCCTTGCTAGGTTGCAGGAATGAGTTTTCTTAATGCCATCACTGAATTCCAATGGAGGAAATAAATTACTCATGCATTTTCTAATGGTTAAGAAATTTTCCAGAGTCTTGGCTGCCTCATTTTCATCATGCCCAGGTTCCATTACCAAAGAGTAATTGATGTGATTTTAACTAGCAGGCTGATCTTGCTTAGAAAACCAACTAAGTAAAAATGTCTGAGTCAGATATCCCAGTACAAAATTTCACAGTCAACTATGTAAGAGACAGAAATTTGTAGTTATGGGGAAAACTGTTAGACGTGGAGGAAAAAACCCTTGTGGTCTTGCTTTATTAACTGATTAACTTTGTCCATGTGGGCACACCACTTTAACCTCTCTGAGTCTGTCTTCCTTAGTCCCAATGGTGTGTGTTTTAACTGCCTCATGTAGTCGGTCGTTCAGAAAATCACACGAGCTGACTGTGAACACTCACTAGCAAAATGCTGTGAAGATCGATGTAAATGTAAGGGTTTGAAAATATTGTAGTAATGATAATGAAACTCAGTGACAATCGTGACCTAAATCTTGGCATACCAATATGTGTAAGAGAACATTAAATGGGTGCTTGGATGCTTTTATGTGTTGGTATAGTGACAGTGCTCAGTGTTTGAAAAATGCAAGTCACCAAAGGAACAATTTTGCTGTTCAACGTTGACTTCAGTAAATGAAAATTTGTTTCAAAAATGGTTAAAAGCAGTTTTCAAAGATAAAAACAACAGAAAAAGAAAATAAAAGTGAGGAAATGGGGAGACGGGGAAGTGAGATGAAGCAAAGGGTTAAGTTAGGACTGAAAATGCATCTCGTGAGGCTCTGTACTATTTGTGAAGGGTGAGTCAGAGATTTGGTTCAGAGTTTTCCTGCAGCCACTGTGATGAGGGAACCATAACCAGCCGTATGAATCATGGTGCTTATAAGGCTAATTAGTGAAGCAGGGCTACTTCTAATAATGAGACACGAGACAGTGATTTTCCCAGGGCCCTCCTAAAAAGGACGGTGCATGATGACCAACATCCTACAAAATGTGTTGATGATTAAGCATACGTATTGTTTTGAAATTGTTATCAGAGTGACTGCCACATGAGAAATTGACAAGTTCATTATTAGCAAGCTTTTGTTACTTGGTTCTTATCATGAACATGAATGTGTGTTAGGCCTAGAAGTAACCTGTGAGGACCCCTTGCTGCCTCTCCTGTCTTATGGGCTGGGGAACTGTGACCTCTATGGGGGTGAGTGTCAGCCTGGGGCTACCTGTGCTTGTGTCAGCACGAGGAGTCAAGTGCGAGTAGTTCGCTCCGAGCCCATTCCGTGTGGTTGTAGGAGCTTTCCTTGTCGCAATATAAATACCATTTGGCATTTCCATGATGTTTCGAATTGTGAGTTTAGCAGTTTACTGTGGTGGGTTTTTCCTGGCTATTGGTTGTAGAAGTTTGGAAGCTATTGGATTTGATGGCGTCTCCCTATATTACTTGTTTTGTTCTGTTTCGTTTCCACCGTGGCAGTTACTGATAAGCCTGACAAATGGGATCAGAAATTTATAGAGAACAGGTCTCGATATGCAAAATGTCCGAAATCTGCAAATGTGCTTCCTCGAATGCCCACCCTCCTGAAACATCCTTAACGCTGTTGTCAAAGATAAAACCGGGAAATGCAGTAAGGCACTGATATTTTAAGCAAATTAAAGTAAAACCCCAGATCTTAAGTTTGGAACATAGGTGGAGCTTAAACATATTGGCTAAAAGCCTAAGGGAATTTTAGGTTGGCTTCTTTAGTGAACTTATTTGCTCATATTCATGGAAGGTTCTGATGTGAGCAGTTCAAGAGGTTCCTGTGGATGTTTTAGAGGCTGATTAAAACAAACTCATTTCATCAAGGAACCATGAGATCAACCATGGGAATGCGGTGGGGGGGGGGGCAGGTTCTAGAGAAAATAAGGGTGCGTCTCCAAGAGGATCAGTCAGTGGGCTTGAGGATTTTGGAGAAATTTGACTGTTTATGATCAGTTTGTGAGGTGATTTGCTTGTGCTATTGAGAGAGGCATACCTACAACCTTTTGACCTAGGGGCAGTGAGTCATGGGCCGTAAACCCCAGAAGCAGTGATATAAAGCAGCCATGTGTTGTATTCGCCTCCCAGGCAAGGTAGAATGACTTTACCAAAGTGACAAAAGAGAGCCGAAGACTTGAGTTGTCTGTAGCTCCCGGATGTGTGGGGGGTCTGCAAGGCTGGCGGAGAAGAAGAGGCAGGGCAGATATTAAATCTCTTCTCCGTCTGTCCTTTTGCTTCCTCATTTGTGGAATTAAAGATTGGGGCCAGATTACCTCAAAGCAACTTCATGAATATAAAACAAATTCCTCTTGCAAAGTGTAGGTGTGGGAGATGTAAGAACTTTGAATGTCATCTTTCTCTGTCTTTTAAAAAAACCCACCCTACCTAAAAAAGTGTTTTTTCCTTTAATTTTCTAAGGGATGGCCGTTAAAGGAGTAAAACCTGAAGGCTACTGAATTAACAGAGCAGAGGCACAGTCTATCATCCCCCTTCAGCTCAGTATAGCCTTGTGAATGAACATGTTGGCCCAAGAAATGGAACGCAGCCTCCATCTTACTGACAGCAAAATACATTTGATGTCTTTTATCTCAAACATATGTACTTCCTAAGCCAGTGTGTTAAGACACAAAACATATACTGCATTTTTTTTTTTTTTACTCAAATTGCTAGCACATAGTTAAAGTATAACACATCCCCCGGACGTGGTTTGCGCAGACGTAGTTTGGATGATGCTTTTTATCCCACCCACCCCCGCACTTTTTTTTTTTTTTCAAGTACTACTGTTCTTTGACCCTCGCATCGTAGAATTTGCCTATTGAATCCGGGGTTTGTGCAAGCACTTGACATTAGAGTGATGCTGTGACTTGAAACATCTGGCAAGTTGCCGTGCCGGGGGGTTAAGCCAAGCCTTGGCTGGGGCTCTTTCTGTTTTCTGTAGGTGATGCGTGTGAAGTGGTTCACAAAAGAAAAGGTTGAGCACAAGGGGAAAGACAGGGCCCACCCTAAGCAGCTCACCTCTGTGTGTCTGTTTGTTAGGTCCTAAGGTGAGTCAGTGTATGGCTCCAGATGGAGTGAGTGAGTCATGAGGAGTCTGATGCAGAGAGAGGTCATCTCGTGGATCCGTGGGTGGTGGGGGAAGCTGGGTGGATGGAACAGTATTTAGTGAGGGGGTGGCAACGGGAGAAGAGAGAGAAGGTGGGATACGCGTTTGCTGCAGGGTCTAGAGAAGTTATGGTCCATCACGGGTTACGTGGGCAGAAAAGCTTAGAGCTTGTAAAGTGATATCACACACATCGCCTCACAGACTACAGGTGGAGAAAAAGGGGGGACAAGTGAGGATCCCTGAAGATGTCCCTGGCAGCATGAGCCAGAGACATCTGGAGGGTCCTTGGGGCCTGTGGCAAAACTCCGATTCCGTCCTCGCAAGAGCCAAAGTCGCTTCTTCCTCCTTCCCTTTCGATTCTGTCTTTGGGCAGCTATGGTGGTCCTGATGTTTCCCATAGGGCGGTATGCAAGATAGAGAGGCTGGACTCCTGCACATGTGGCATAAAGTCCTCTTGGGCCCCCCATCCAGGTGGCTTTCCTTTGTCTCAAAAGAACTGTCTTGCGTAGAAGAGGGAGATGTGGTGGCCTAAGAGGCTCTGGGTTTCTGTCTGATTTTGTCAGACTGAAGACAAGCCACGGCCCAGCTCTAGTTACCAGTTCCCTTCTCTTTACAGCAGGAAATTTGCCTAAATGACCTCGGGTCCCTTTCAAGCGCTCTTGGAGATGGTTCCCAGTTAAAGGAATACTTCTTGCTTAAGGACACATGATGCTGCCTTTTCACATTGTCTGATTCCTGTCATCATGTTTGCCTTGGCCTCTTTTCTTCCTCCATCCTCAGTTCATGTGGTCCTTTTCTTAACTGATTCTGCCCCTTCGTATTTCCATATGTTGTCTTTGCTCCTTCCTCTCATCGTATGGTCACAGGATAGCCAAAGGCAAGAATTAGATTTTTCCATTCTGTGCATTGGTAGTTCTTTTTCTTCAGACATTTTTTTTTTTATATCAAAGGAGAGTTGTGGGGGGAAAAAAATCAGGTCAGGGACCTGAATTAAATCTAGAGAAATTTCAGAGTCTCTTTCTTACCCCATTAATTGATCTTGATATTTCCATTCATCCGAGGAGAACAGGAGAACATTTTTTTTTTCCAGCTAATTCATGGACCTGTATTATAGCATGTATTTTGTACGTGTTTTAGGCTTCCAAGAAAATGACCAAATATAAATTAATAAGTTTGTTTGTTTGTTTGTTTTAAAGATTTTATTTATTTGACAGAGAGAAACACAGCCAGAGAGGGAACACAAGCAGGGGGAGTGAGAGAGGGAGAAGCAGGCTTCCCGCCGAGCAGGGAGCCCGACGTGGGGCTCGATCCCGGATCTCAGGGATCATGACCTGAGCCGAAGGCAGTCGCTTAACCAACTGAGCCACCCAGGCGCCCCTAAATTAATAAGTTTTATTTTTCATTTGTTACCTATACATTTTTGGTTAACTTTTAAAATTTTAGATACTTTGGAACTTCCAGGAAAGTTATAGGATTAATGCAAAGAATTCCCACAAGCCCTTCACCTGGATGCCCCAAATGTTAACATTTTACATTTTTACTTTGTCATTGTCTCTCTGCTCTTCAAAAATGTTGAATTTTGATATATGTCTTTCAATATAGGTTATGTATTTTTTTTTTCTGGATCATTTGAAAGTAGTGACAGACGTGTTCCAATACCTTGAAATATTTCAGATCATATATTCTAGAAAAGAAAAACAAGAAAAAATTTTTCTTTTCCATTTCCCCCTTTTTGCTCTAGGATCCATCCCAGAGTCACACATTATTTTTGTTTTGTCCTCTTGGTTTTCTTCAGTGAGGTCTGGTCTCTTCGTCTTCTCTTTTTATTTTGATGGTTTGACATTGTTTTAAATTTCTTTTTATTTTTTTTAAAGATTTTATTTATTCGAGAGATGGGAGGAGGGATGGAGGGAGAAGGAGAGAGAGAATACCAAGCAGACTCCTCACTGAGTGTGGAGCCAGACATGGGGCTTCATCTCACAACCCTGAGATCATGACCTGAACCAAAAGCAAGAGTCAGACACTCAAACCACTGAGCCATGCAGGCGCCTTGATGAGCTGACATTTTTGGGGAACACCTGCCTCTTAGGCTGTTCACATAGCTCACAGTGAGATGATGTGCTTTGGCTTGGAGGACCTCAGCTATGATGCTGTGTTCTCAGGGCATCAAATGAGGGACATCAGTGTGTCCAGTGCTGGTGATGTTAACTTCTGTCACCCTGGTGAGGTAGTGTGTACCAGGTTCTCTATTGCCAAGTTAAGCAGGACATATTTTATATCCAGGGATTTGAAAATGGCTGATAAATTTTTGGTATAGAGATATTTAGAGAGATTATTTAAGTATTCTCTTCCTCATCATATTTTTAGCCTCTGCTTTTAGTTATGCCAGTTATTTTGTAACCTCACTGTTCCTTCTAAATCTATTAATTTAACTCAACAGTAAAAAAAAAAAAAGGATATATTTATATGTATAGTAGATCATGGATTTTTATTTCTTTCAATATGTTATAATCCATTGCTCTCAATATTTATTTTGCTGTTCAAAATATTACAGATTTGGCCAGTGGGAGTGCTTTCAAACTGCCTCCTGAGTCCTTCTGAAATGTCCCTATCTTGCTATAAGCAATTTTTTACTTTCTGCTATAATTAGATGTTCTGGGCTCATCTAGTACTTTCTCATCCCAGCCCTGGAACCAGTCACTTCTCCAAAGAGCCCTAGTTCCTTTCAGTTGGAGTGGTATTTGGAAACAGGGTCTGGGTGGTGGGTGTGCTTACTGCTGCTGAAGTATCATTGATTCTAGGCTCTTTCATCAGGAAGAACTAGGAAATACTGACACACACACGCACGCGCACACGCATGCACGCACACGCAGGCATTTGTATATCTTTCTGTATCTATCTGTAGATGTTAAAAAGCTTGAGTTCATATTATGACCTTCAATTTTAGTCCAAAAGCACAGGGCTTATTCTAGTTTTATCCCTTAGCATATTTGTATCTCCCTTCTCCAACAGTGAGAACCCTGCTTCTAGTGTCATCAGTATTTTGACTTTTTTCCCTCAATTTCCTGGCCTTGTGGGCCACCTTCTGGGCCCTAACCTCTTTAAGTAACAGTCCTGCAGGGCAGGTCCCCATTCCTGCCCTGCCTACCACAGGCTTAACACACATGCTGACTCTAGTGACCCAAGGACTCTCCCTCCCCTTGGCTCAGCTGTATGACTTGTGAGCTTTTAAAAAAAAATGTGGACGTCCTGGGTAGCTCAGTTACACATCCCACTCTAGATTTTGGCTCAGGTCATAATCTTAGGGTCATGGGATTGAGCCCCACATCGGGCTTTGCTGTGGGTGTGCAGCTTGCTTAAGATTTTCTGTTTCCCTCTGCCCTTCTGCTCATGTTCCTTCTCTCTAAAAAAAAAAAAAAAGATTAAAAAATTAACTTTTTTTTTCATCGTAACCTGCTTAGAATAGGGACTGCTTTAAGATAAAATTCATAAATGGCATTTTTTCATCTTTCTCTCTGTTCCATATGGGGAGGAGAGAAGTAAATGATTTCTAGATATTTGAATGATATTTTGAGTGTCTCATGTGTTGAGGGGTGGGCTCAGTGGGTTAACAGTGCTTTAGAATCCTTTTTGTATCTAAAGACACATAGAAAATGGTGACATTTGTACAGCACACAAAGTTAAATGGGTAAGATTCATAGGGGATGCAGTCAGCAGGCCTGGGGACTGTGGGTGTTCAGGTGACCCTTGTCTCTGTACACCCATCATCCAGTAGCGACACAGCTTTGAAAGCCCTGCTCACACATGGCACTCCTAAGCTGCTGAGATACGCTGAGGACCCAAGACTGCCATTGGTAGCCTGTGGACCTGGTGGTTGGCTAGTTGTCTGTCACATCTGCACCAGTGGTCACAGTGGACCATGTAAGAGGCAGTGGGCATCTCACAGCAAGCCTTGTCATGGTAGATGCAGAAGCTCAGAGCACTTGGCTGCATCAGAGGAGGGCTCACTAATCACCTCCAGTAGTGGAGGATTGCTGGAAAGAAAAAAAAAGGAATCTAAAATTAAATTAAAAAATGTCTATCCTAAATTCATTCATTTGTCATTTAGCAATTACTTACTAAGCTCTACTTACGTGCCAAGCACTGTTTGAGTTAATAAGGATACAGAGATGACCAACTTTGGCTCTTGTGGTGTTCATATTTGAGAGGAGGAAGCAGGTAATAAAGAAATAAATAATAAGGAAGAATTACTTGAGATATATCTGAGTGCTATGAAGAAAATTAAGTCATTGGAGTGTTTTCAGGTGGTGGTCAGTGGGACATAGACTGGGTATGTAGTGATTGTTTTTTTTAAAAAGATCAGTTTGGCTGGTAATGTGGGATATGAATTTTAAGGGGCAGGAGTGAGTGTGAGACCCCAGGAGAAAGATGGTGATGATTTCGACTTGGCTCTCCAATATGGTAGCCATTAGCCATGTGTGACAGCTTAAACTTAATTCCAAATAAATGAACATATCTGACGATTGCTATAACATAGACGAACCTAGGAATATTGTGCTAACCAAATGAGCCACAGAAAGATAAATACTACATGATTTTGTTTCCATGAGGGCCCTAGAGTAGTCAGATTTATAGAGACAAAAAGTAGAATGGTGATTGCCGGGGGCTGGGTGGGAGATGAGTAGTTTCACAGGTAGAGTTTTAGTTTTCTGAGATGAACAGAGTTCTGGAGTTTGACGTACAAGGATGTCAGTGTGTTTAACCATTCTCAACAGTACACTTAAAAATGATTAGAATGATAAATTTTATAAGTGTATTTTACCACAATTTAAAAAAAAGGTAAAAAAAAGGGAGCTCGTAAACATTTCCTATATGAGAACATGAAGGATAAGAAATTTGTGGAGTAAGGGAAGGATAAGAGGAGAAAAAGGGGTGAAAGAGTAGCTGGAGGGTGTGAGGCCAGGGTGGAAAAACGAGAGAGAGATCTACCCCAGCCTGTCCCAAGAACTAGTATATGAGAAGGGAATTAAAAACATTTATTTCCACTCCCCTGAATAAATTAACATAAAACTCATTGTTTTCCTCAGTTGTGTTGGACACACCTTAAGTGCCCAGTAGAATTCTGTGCCTGGTGTCTACCACACGTGTTGGCACAATTCCAGCATCACGGAAAGTTTTGTTGGATAGCTCTGGTGTAGACCACGTGATTGCTGTGGCGATGGGAAGAAGTGGATGGATTGGGGTGCATTCGGGAGGTATCGCCAATAGGACTTGTTGACTGATAGGATACGGTGGAGGAAGGGAAGCTGCAAAGTCAGGATGATGTGTGGCTTTTCTGCCTGAGAAGCTGGGCTAGACTAGATCACCCCGGAGAGAACAGAGTCCAGCATACAAATCAAGAGAGTTCTGCTTTAGGCATATTGTACCGTCTCTTCTAGTGCAGAATCTAAATAAATCTTAATGGAGGTAGAGGGAGAAGGAAAAGTTCATTTTGATGAGCTTTTCAATCTCATAAAAGATGCTAAATAAGTCCCATATGTTTGTAAGTCCTCATCTTGCTTTAATTTTAAAAAGGCCATTATTGTCTGTTGGTTGTTTTATTAAATACTATTTCATGCTGCTGCAAAACTTAATTCCACAGAACTCCCTTTGTTTATTTTAATTTTGTTTGAATTGTGATTTGAGATGCCAACTGAAAGTGACCAGAAAATGGGGAGTTTGTTCTTGATTATTTGCTGGAGAGTTACTTATTAAGGGAGCAGAGGTATAGGACCCCTAAACTATGCTAGCCTTACCTATTTTGGAGCTTAACACTTGAAAATCTATAAGCAACCATGTCTTCTAAAAGAGGAACTGCGGGGGGATTAGGGTACCGTCAATGGCCTCCTTTAGAACCAAGTGACATGTCTCAGTCCTTTCCAGAAGGTGATACTTTCGAATCTTGGGACCTTCCGGGCTGTGCCTTGGATGTGGGTGCCTTTCATCCTCAGAGATTCCTGCCAGTGTTGCCCCTCTTTGAGGAGGGAGTCCTTTGCCTGCCCACATTTAGGGAGAGGGGCCCTATACTGACAGTTGTCAAGGTGGGGAGGCTGTCTTTTTTAAATGTTGCAGCGCTCTTATGGCTGCTGGCCCGCACACAGGTATGGCTTCTGGGCCACGTGCACGAGTCACAGCCATGCTCCATGTGTGTCCCTGCACACATTCTTCCTCTCCGGCTGCTGGTTTTGGGTTGACCACTTCTGAGCTAGTCACCCTGCTGCCCTGCTTCATGTTTCCAGACCCTGTCGAAAAGTGCCATGACGGGAGGGGGGGGGGTGGTCGCAGAGGGGCTGACGCAAGCAAACTGGAGTTGACTTTGGAAATGTCCCTTTTTCTTGGTTCACTTCCCTCACGCATTTTTCCAGTGCCACAGCCCCTGGCAGCAGCTGTCCTCATAGCGTGGCTCCATTCCTCTTTGAATGCTCACTCTTTCGTGGATTGAGGTCTCCATTCTTATGCTGTTGGGCAAATCAGATTGATTCCAATTTGCTATTCAGGAGAGGAGGAGTTTTGATTTTTAATATAATGCATGTGACATTCCTTGTCTGCTTCATCTCTTTCTGCTGTGACAGCCCCCTCCCCCACAGTCCGCTCATCAGATAGAGAATGAATATTTACAGATGCATAGCTGTCAGAGGAATAAACTTACCAGGCAGGCGTGAGGCATTCTGAAACCCGAGTCCTAGGCCACCCTGGCCTTTGGGGGGGCTGGAAACCACAGAGATGTTGAGCTAAGACTAAAACCAGAGTGCCATGTATGGGTTGTGGTGAACTTACATGCATGTGGCCGCTCAACACTGGCTGTCCCCAGCCTTCCTTCAAACCCTGGTGGGTTCTCCGAGTCCAACGGGTTTATCAATTCAATCCACATTTTCTCTCTACATGGAATTAACTTGGAATCAAAAAAGAAAAACTGCCCTGGCATCTGTCTATTCAAATAGAAAGGAAAGTCAAAGACTTCAACAACAACAGCAACAGCAACAACAAAACAACCTTCTTTAAGCATATGTGATAAATTTATATGGACATGATTTTCTCAAACATGAGTGAGGCTGCAGTGGGACCACCGGGACCATTGCACCAAAGAACATGGAGTCCAGCCTCAAGATGAGAGTTCTGTTTGGATTTAGAATTGCGTTAGAACCAGTTTTGATTTTCACACTCTCCTCTATCTGTCCCAATACTACAGAACCTATTTTAAGAATAGGATTTTGAAAATGATGGAGTTTGCCTTTCTTTTAAAGGCAAGCGAATACCAACCAAGTATTGTGGTGCCGTTGAAGAAAACAGATGCTGAGAGCTAGGACTTGTCTCCATGGTCACACAGGGTCACGAAGGAACAGACGTGCTTTCAGGGTCTAGAGCTTTCAGTAGGTACTGGAAAGGGAAGCTGAAGATGGGAATACTCACTGCGTTGAAACTGAATCATAGAAAGACGATTCCTTGGCATCGACCCAAGCGATGGCATTATAGTGAAGGTCCAGGGTTTTTTGATGCTTGCAAGACGAAAGCAGAGCCTGGGAAAATCCAAGAATCTTTTCTCGTAGAGTGACGACAAGGCCAAATGAGTTTTTCCTGACTATAAATGATGAGCCTTGTGTCATCCTTCTCAAAAGCTTCCATCATAATTAACAAGCGAGGTGAACTCCTTTCCCACCTCAGAGTGAGGGTGTCTGTACCATCGCACATGTAGTTGTGTGCGCACACACGGGCACACGCGTTCATGCATGTGCACATGCCTGTCTCTCACCGCCCCTCCCAGGCAAACATAGATAGAGCGTGCAGGTCAGACCCGTTCTATATGGAGACTTCCAAAGATGAGGTGGACAGTTTGCACATAGATTTATTCGCTTGAGTATTAGTCCTCTCCTCCAAGGAGGAGGCTGGGGGCGAGCTCGGCAAAGTTTAACTCTTTGCTCATGAGGTTAAGTTTTCGGTCTCTTTTCTCTGTTCTTGAACATTGGCTCATGTGCCCACCAGTCAACTCGTGCTCTGAGGCTGGAGTTCCCTTTTTATCCTAATGACCATCTACACAAGGCTGCTTAAGCTACAGACCGCTGTCTTGCCCACGTTCCCTTCACTTTCACAACCTGCAGAGGTGGGTGGGTATTTTTAAAGTCCAGATAATCTTACTGGGGAGTCTCCTCCTGGGTAAGTGATTAGTATGTGTTATATGCCATTGCCCAGCCTTATAATTTTTTCCAGCCTACCAAATGCACTTAATATTCTGACATGTTTCCTGGCAACATGATTTGTAATCTCAGCAGTGTTAGGTGCTGCGGTAGTGAAGGAAGATTTCATTTTGTGCACGATGTGGAATTATGAAATAACCTTGGTCTTGGGAGAGGAAGCAGCATCCTTGGAGACTTTATGACCAGGGATAAAGAGCTTTCAGGAAGGAGCTTGCTTTCTTTCACCAAAAGAAAGAAAATGGTATGACATGCTCTGCCCACATTTCTTTTTATTTTATTTTAAATTAATAAATTAATTTTAATTATTTTTATTAAATAAATTAAATTTAATCTCCCTTGTTCTTCCCAGTTTGGGGGCTCTTGGAGGGGAGGCACTCGTGGCTTTCTATCCTGGAACTTCGTGTGGCCCCCTCACTTAGGGAGATGCTTAGTAGTTGGGGGGCAGACTGAACTGCAGAACAGAAGGTACCACAGGTGGAGATTTGGATTGGCCGCTGGTTCTGACACATGTTGTGACACTAAGTAATTCAGAAGATGTTTTTCTCCCCAAGTTTGCAGAAATTCTCTGCCTGCTGGGGCTAACCATTTGACACATTAATGGCTTTGAAACAGAATATGGGTCAATTTTGCCACTGCCTCTTTTCCACAAAAATGCATACTTGAAAGCTTTTATGACAAGATGATCAGAGAGCAGAATTTATTCCTGAGCAATTATCTTACTTTCTATTAAAGTTTGTTCCATTAACTTTCATCATGAGTTTTGTTTGATATGCGCTAGGGCAGCAGAGCCACTGCAAATCGTCTCAGTGAGACGGTGTCATTAAAACCCACACTCCCATCGTCACCCTCCATCCACTTCCCTTGGCTTATTTATTTTTTTATTAATAGAATCTGTCTCACTGAAGTTGTTTGTTTTGCGTACATGTTTATTTTTTTGCCTTCCCCACGATAGTATAAATGTCACGAAAGCAAAGGATATGACGTGTGACCCTCGTATCTAGAACAGTACCGGGCACCTTGTCGATGTTCGGTAAGTGTGTTTGTTGAATGAGTGAATTGAACGAATGCATAGAGTTTTTGGTGCTCAGAGCCTGTGAATCTTATTCACTCATTCACAAGTGTTAATCAAGTTCCTGTGATGTTCCCAGTGCTGCTCCGCATGCCGGTTTCAGCAGTGAACAGTGTGCAGTGCCCGTGTCTGCGGAGGATCTGCCCTCGCGCTTGCTGATCAACCTGACAGCCACATGTGGTTGTGTGCATCTAAATAAAATAAGATAAAGTAAAATAAAGCAAAAACCTCCATTTCTCAGTCCCACCAACCACATTTTATGTGCTTAAACATAGCTAGCGGCTGCCGTATTGGACAGCGCAGCTATAGAATATTTCTGTTCCCATAAAAAGTTCTGTTGGATAGCATGCACTTCGTGATCAGACGGGTTAGTCTATGGGCACCTGCGCTCCAGAAATACGCAGTGTATGCCGTGTGCGGCGTAAGCACGTTTCGAATGGAACATGTTGAGGAAAGCTGTAGCCTAGGGTGTGCCTGGGTTGTCGAGATGACTTTCTGGAGGAAGGGTTTCTAAACAGACACTGAGAACAGATAGGGATGAGGCAGCCTAAGTGGGCCGGGGGCAAAGCACAGCCAGTGTCAGAGTCAACAGGAGCTGCTGAGGAAGAGGGCTAGAATAAAGGCCTTAACCAGGTTAGTTCCAGGGGGACTTGGGATCTTATTTTGAGGTCTACACAGGAATGGATGGAACGTGCATGAGGATAAGCCAGTTCCTGGCAGGCCGGTAACATCTGTCATGGCAGCTTCTATCTCTCCCCAGGCACAGCCTACCTTCAGTCTGTAGCTCCTTGCTCTTGAACCTTCCTGCTTCTAGGTTTGACTCTTCTCCGCCTTTTACCCTCCAGACTCTGAATGTTTGATCCTCTTATTCACTTGCCGAAGCACTTCATCACGTCCCTATCCCTCTAAGGATAAAGCACACACTTTGGAATATGCTTGTGATGCTCCTTATGGTCTGACCCGTTTGCTCTTCTAGAATTTCTCTTCACCTGTCACACTATGACCGAGCAGTACCGCTTCTCCCAGGTATTCCATCCCTCCTGCCTCTAGGCCTTTGCACCAGCTGTTCCCTCTACACAGAAAACTGTTCCCTCTCCGGCCTCCCCTTTGTTTCCATACTTGCTTTTCAGACCTCAGCTGAGAGCGAATTTGTTCAGGACTCCCTGATACTGACCCCAAGCTAAAGTGTCCCACGTGTGTGCCCAGTCACACCTGCACAGCCCTGTGCTGTGGAGCACGTCCCACTCTTCCCGTTTCCCCTCCTCGTATGTCTGTGACTCAGCCCTGGGACTGCAGGGCACCACATCTCCCTTGTTTCTGGTTTTGCTCCAAGTATCTAGCATCGTGCCTCAGTAAATGTTTGCTTTCTGAGTGAAAGAATGGGTCTGATGATCTGTCTCTGTTTCCAAGGTGTGATCAGCCCCTAGAGTGGTTTCGAAACAAAGTTGCGGCCCATTAGAGGAAACTCCTAAAACTCAAACACGGTGGGGAAAAGATTTGGATGTCAGTCCATGAAGAAAGCAGATCAGTGACCCTTGTTGTTTGTTTTTATACTTAATTTTTTTATTGAAGTGTAATTTCATGTATAGCCCACAATGCAGTGACTTCTGGGAAGTTTATAGAATTGTGCAACCGTAATCCAGTACGGGTCAGGTCTGTCCCCCCAGTGAAAGTCTGCATGTCCTTTACGGCTGCTTTCTAGTCCCACTCCCAGCTCCACGCAGTCCTGAGTCTACTTCTATCTCTGGATTTGCCTCTTCTGGCCATTTCATACAAATGGGATCATATAAATGTGGTCTTTTGTGTCTGACTTACACAGAGCAATTAAAAAAATTGCTTATTTATTTTGGAGAAAGAGCCTAGAGTAGGGAGAGGCAGAAGGAGAGGGAGAGAGAGAGAATTCCAAGCAGACTCCCTGCTGATGGTGGAGCTCAGTGTGGGGCTTGATCCCACGACCCTGAGATCATGACCTGAGCCTAACTCAAGAGTCAGATGCTTAATCTACCGAGCCACCCAGGTGCCTTTCACTTAGCAAATGCCATCCATGTTGTAGCAAGTACCAGTATTTAATTCTTTTTATATTTGATGTTATTGCATTATGTGGATGTACCACATTTTATCCCTCTCTTTATTAGGTTGTAGACATTTGGGTGGTTTCTACTTTTTGGCTCTTATGAATAACACTGCTACGGACATTTGTGTTCAGAGCTTTCATTTGTCTTAGGAAGATATGTTGGAGTGGGATTGCTGAATCAAAAAAAATTTTTTTTTAATGTTAATTGTGGTGAAATTCACAGAACAATACATTTATCATCTTTATTATTATTATTTCCTTTTATTTACTGATTTTTAACTGGCTCCACAACCAATGTGGAGCCCAGTGCGGGGCTTGAATTCACAACCCTGAGATTGAGACCTAAACTGAGTTTAAGGGTCAGATGCTCAACTGACTAAGCCACCCAAGACGCCCTTCATCTTAATTATTTTTTAGTGGAAAGTTCAGTAGTATTAGGTACATTCATATATGTTATGCAACCAATATCTAAAAGTCTTTTAATCATACAAAACAAAAACTCTTTACCTCTAAGTAACTCCCATTCTTCTTTCCTCCCAGCCTTGGACAACCACCATTCTGTTTTCTGGCTCAGTGAGTTTGACTAATCTCAGTACCTATATAAGTGGAATCCTACAGTGTTGTCTTGTATATATAACATATGTCATATATATGACAGGCACACACACGACACATTTTGTGTATCTGTTCATCTGCAAATGGACATGGCTTACGTCCACCTTTTGTTGTGAAGAATGGTGCTATGAATGCGAGTCTGCACATTAACTCTGAGATGCTGCCTTCCCCTGTTCTGTGTATATACCCGGAAATGGAATTGCTGGATCATAGGGTAGTTCTGGGTTTAGTTTTTTGAGGAACCTCCACACTGTTTTCCAGGGTTGCTGCACCGGGGTCCAGTTTCTCCACAGTCTTGCCAACACTATTTTCTATTAAAAGAATTAAAAAAAAAATAGAACCATCCTAATGAGTGTGATGTTTAATGTTTTAAGAAATTGTCGAACTGTTTTCTGAAGTCGCTACACCACTTTATATTCCTACGGCCAGTGACCTTTGTTCCTAAGAGCTAACTTCAGCCCAGGCTGTGTACCCCTTTACCCTACCACCTGGTTGTGAACTGACAGTTGGTAACATCATGTCTCTCTCCTTGGAGAACAAGGGGTCGGTGGGGATGGTGGCAGGGCGTTGTGGGTCTCTTTTTGCAGTGAGTGTGAACGAAACCTGCTGAGGGATGCTCTGTCTTAGGAGCCTGCTGGTAAACGCACTGCCCGCAGGCATCCCAGTGAGAATCCATTTTGTGGGTTTTGTTAAGAGAAGGACCAAAGTGGACCTTGCCTTTATACAAATCACAAGGAGTGCAAAAGAAATGTCCAGAAAGAACAGGCACAGATTCACACGTTTCGGACAATCTGAAGTAGCACAGTGAACAAGTTTTCATTGAGCACTGACCACATGACTAGAACTGAGCTAGACACTGGTGGGGGATAGGTGGCCTAGATGCTCAGGGAATTGAGTCTTAACTGGAGAGACCAGTGTGGTCTATAGGAAGCCATCCGCAAGCCTAGAAGACGAGGTTTGGCTAAGTGGGGAAGGGTGTGGTAGTGGCTTTGAAGAGAGGACTGTCTTGGAGAACTGAAGTGTTAGAGAAGGCCTCTTGGGTGATGGAATGTACCTGATGGGATTCACCTTGGAAGAGGGACCTGGGGCACCATTCCAGGGGTGGGGAGCAGCAGCGTGAGAGAGGTCCAAAGGTAAGATGGCCTGTAGCTTGTTGGTGAGACCCTGAGGAGGCTAGCCGCCTTGGTCAGAGCCAAGGGCAACAGGATTGGACAAGTGAAGTTGCATCAGGACTAGACTGTTGGGGCCCTCCTTCCTTGGACTAGCAGGGTGAGGGGGGCATTTTTTTTTCTGTATTTGGAGGTTCTCTTATTTTCCAGGGAGGCTTGCTTATTTTTAAACTGAAAGCTTAGGTTTTCTGGATTATAGAATCCCAACAAGAAAAAAAAAAAAGTCCCCAGGGCAGCTCACTGAAGTTTGCTCTTAAAAAAAAAAAAAAAAAAAAAAAAAAAAAAAAAAAAATCCCTGCTTAGCAGTCATAAATAGCTTGCTGGATATGAATTTAAGCAGGCCAAATTTGAAATTCTATTCTAATTCAAAGCATGTTGCACAGCCTTGTTTTCAGATTGGCAATTCAAATGGTTTCCCAGATAATACAGAAGGACGTTAAGATAAACTAAGGCCACTGCAAAATAGGGAAGGCAATTGGATGCCGAACCTCACTGATAACAAGAGGCACGATAATCTGATGGTTACTTTCTGGTTGGGTTGTTCAAAGATGGAATGATTAACCACACCACAAATCCTTTATATATTACAAAGCTGTCATAATGGGTACTTTCTGATGTTTTCTCAAGAAGGTCTTTGGGGCTTGTGTTACTGGAATTAGGCTCATTTATGAAGGCTTGAGTTACCTAAGGTATGCATTGCTCTGAAGAAGGCTCCTTTCAGTGAGCGAATGCGTAAGGTGTCCTGCTAGGTGCCAGGCACCATTCCTGGGCTGATCGTCTTATATCATGTGAACTATTCTTCCATCTGCACGCCAAGCTATAGATGGATAGTGATAGAAGAATTAAAAGTGAGGTGACGGGATGTCTCGTGTCTGTTACCCTACGTCAATTTCTTACCGGCAGCCTTGGCCTTGGAGCAGACAGTTCTGGCGTGGGCGATTTTGCTAGTGCCAAGAGACATTTTGATTGTCATGGAGGGATGTTCCTGGATCCTGGTGGGTAGACGTCAGGGACGCTGTCAGACATCTCTGCTGCTTAGGACTGCCCCCCACACCAAAGAATTGTCCAGCCCCAAATGTCAGCCATACCAAGGTTAGGAACCTCTGGTAGAGCAGGGCATAAAATGAGAGGAATTATACAAAGACTCTAGTCATGAGTCTCTCTTTGACAGATGTTGTGATTAATATTGTGGAGAAAAGTGAAATGGAATCACTGTGCCTTAAGGCTCCAGGAGCTCGGCTGGTGCAGTGAGCATAACACAGACTTGTTACTGATGATGTGGCTGCTCTGAAAAGGATGCCCGTCTGCAGAGGGTGTTCCCAAAAGGGGCTCTCTTGACTCCTGGAGTAGGGCATTCCTTGTGTGGGTCACTCTGTGATAGATTGCAGGATGTTTGGTATTTCCAGGCCACACCATTAATGCCAGGAACATGCCTAGGCACCATGACAGACCCAGATGCCGTGTGCTTACATATGCCCCAGAGGGAGGTCACACAGGCTACTGGTGACAGCCTTCAAGAAGGACACCGATCTAGGGTCAGGGTATGTGGGTCCTCAGTGAACTCGGTGACTCCCACTGGAATTGATTTTACGTCTTTGAGTTGAGTGTCATCATCTATTAAATGGGGAGATTGAGTTAGATCGGGGTCTCCAACATGAAGCGTGGACATCCATTTTAGTCTAGGAAAAACTCTTAGAACTTCTGTAATTTTACCTGTTTTTCAAGTACTTTTTTAGAAGTGGCACTTTTGTATAGGTTTTGTAATGTAACTAGCATGGACCAGTAACATGGGTACATAACATATAAAAATGAATGTACATTTATGAAGGGCATACTTCAAGGGGTATACTGTTAGAGAAGTTGGGGGAACAGACCTCTTCCTGTTGTGACAGCCTAAGTTACAGGAGGGAATATCATAGAAGCTGGAGGCTTTCTAGCCCTTCTGTGGAAGGGCACACAAGGTGAAGGACATTGGTGTCACCAAGAAGCGGCCACCCACAGAGGTCTGTCTCTCAGCACGTGGAGATTGACAGACAGCTTTGGGCAAAAAAAATGACACATTCTCTTGTCACATAGAACCAGAATTTTTAAAAAACTGGCAAGCAACCAGGGTTTTTCAAATGACTCTCTACACGAGTGTGGAAAATACTATTACCTGACAGAAAATTTGATTCACACTTTACAAGGAGCATGGGGACATGGTTGGATTGCACAATCACCACTCACAAAAGGGCCATGAGTAGAAACGGCCTCTTCCCATCCCGCCCACTCCAGCACAAGCAGAAGAGCATACTTGTTCTCAGACACTCAGGCTACACCACGCTGAGCGATTCAGTAGACTTTATATTCTTAAGACCACTCTTGGAAGCTGCTCAGAGGCATGGCTCTCTGCACTCTCCTTCCCATTGACGTCAGGTTGAGGAGCAGCGGGCCGTGCGTCCCAAAGACCAGAACTTGTCCACGGTCACTGCGGTCTCAAGATTTAAAATAGAAATGCTTGCCGTCCCCCGTCTCAAGCCCCTTCATGAGCCATTCTCCTTTTTTCATTCACTCGGGGGGGATGTGTGCTGCTCGTCATGTAAAGAAGCCCTATTTTGGAAATCAGTTAGTTTCTTAGATTCAACTTGTGGGGGCAAGAATCTGCTTTCACAAATAAAAGCTTCTCTCCCCGGGGGGGGACAGAGCTAAAATGAAAGCTGTAGGCCCGGTTGGGCCTGCCCTGGGCAGGCGAAGAGGGTAATGTGACGATGGTGGTTGCGAAGTCACTTCGCTGTTGGAGCCGCGTGGCTGTTGAGTCCCACGCTCTAACTCCCTGTTTTAAGCGCTGTGTCTTTGTCACTGGCTTTGCTCAAGGTACGTATCGTATTTCTGCGGCAGTTGAGGTGGAAGAACTTCACCTTGGCCAGATAAATCAAAGTTGGAGTCCTAGAGTCACTGACCTAAAAGTGATCTTAGATGATCATTCCGTGCTTCCGTGTCTCCTGCCCTGCTCCGAGGCGGTGGAGCACGGTGGGGAAGGGCACAGGCGCGGGCCCGGCTGCTCGCTTGGAAGGCTGCCTTCGCCCTTGAGACCCTGTGGTCTTGGGCAACCTGAGAATCCCTTCCGCGCTGCTGTTTCCTCCCCACAATGCACGTGTGATGAGAGAAAGATTGCTTCTGTCGTGGCGTTTGCTGTGACGATTGAATGGAATGATATCCATAAGGACTTCGCTCTGTGTGAGGCAAGTGATAATGTGTGAGCTGTTTTTATGAACTCTAAACAGGAAAAAAAATCACGGATCCTCCCAGATTTGTAACCTGTCTTCTGAATCACTTGTAAGCACTGTTTTGAGGTAAAGGCATAGTGGGGGGGGGGGGGAATGTGCATTTTATTTCTTGCAAACATTTCCTTTGCATTCTGAGTTTAGGCAAGGCTGGCAGTGGAAGGGGGGTTAAGAGAGGATGGCTGGAGCTTGCGGGGCTCTGCCTGAGGAGTGGATTTGGGGTTAGATCCTAGAACTGAGCTGGGTTCCATCATTACGAACTAGGAAGTGTGACCGGGAGGTGGGGAAGGAATGTGATGACTTTTAGGTGCCCTCCGGTCTACAGGTCTGTAATTTTCAAAGGGAAAGTTGTCTTCACCAGCTTCCAGCTCCTCTGGATCCACAGCAAGTGTGTTTTGTTTCCACGGACATGAACGTGCAAATGGGGGTGTCCAGTAGTCGTTGTCTGTCCATATCAAGGACTTAGCCCTTACCCTCTTCCTCTCAGTGCGACATGCCAAGAATCTACATTGAAATGTGAAAACGGGTTAATCTCTCAATTATACTCAGATTTGACAGGTTGCATTTCAATAGATAGTTAAACCGCTCAGCTTTGGTGTAACTTGACCCGGAGTTCATATCTATCAAAGATCTTCATTCAGGCAGTTACCGGAGTTCTGCATTTTTCACAGATATGTCATTTCACTTATGGATGGTACGAACTCCTCATTAGACCTGAGAATCTGAGGGGTGAGGCCCATGGATCTAGTAGCCCAGCGACATGCTGTGGGAGAGATGATCAAGTACTTTCTTGTTTCATAGACTCGTAGAAATACGGAGGTTTCTTTAAACATCCACTATGTGATCACAAGTTTCTATTGGAAAAACAGTAATTTTTGTTCATAGGAAGTAAATCTCTTTTAAGATTAGGGGATGCCAGCTGGTCTTTGTATAGTGAAATTTAGTGAGCAAGATCTTGTTTGGCCAGTCTTGTTGGAAAGGTTTGGGAGACCCTCACTTATAGCCCCCTTAAGCTTTCTTCTTTCCAGAATGAAGACTTTGATCATTTCAAAAATGTCTTCAGTAAAAGTATAGGAAATAACACTAATTGGCAGATTTTCTCGAACACGTTTAAGATCCTCTTTCCAGATGATTCTGTTATAGGTTGCCTTAGATTTAGGGACCAGAACGTCTTTCCCTCCATTAATTTGAAAGTGGAAGGATCTTGTACCAGTTCATTTTCTCTTCTATACCTTCACTTGTTTCCTCTACTCTAGATCTTTACTGTTCTCAAATCAGAGTCAGTGGTCTGGCATCTTGAAACAAGTGAGCGAGCAAATAAATAGTGAACAACCACAACAAACAAACTAAAAACAATCCTTTTTTTGGGTGATACCTATATTCCTATTTTTCATTCACATTTCTTCTAGGAGAGATCATTCACATTTAACTTGTCTGCCAGTCCGTTGAAATTGCTTTCCTTGAGGCCACTAGGGGCCTCCTCTTACCAGCTGCGATTCTTTGTCTTGTCTTGTTGAATCTACTCTAACAGGGAACTCTTGGCTAATGGAACTGAGAATTCTGAAGTGAGTGCTAACCTTAGGTGAGACTTAATCCAGCGCCTGAAGTGATTCGCAGAGACCTGGACTTTCTCCACCTCCTTGCTTTGCCTTCCACGGTTTGGCTTCATCCTTAACGCTCCTGAGCGCTAGTTATTCACCTTTCCACTCCCAGCTCTCTACTTTCTCTCTCATGGCAGTGTCTGCAAGCCATTCCAGACTTCACATCCTCATGTTAAACCTTTCAGGAAAGACAGAATGAATGCATCTTTCTCAGAAGCCCCAGCAAATACCTCTCTGCACCCCACGTGCTGGGTTCTTGCCCATCCCCACACCAATCAGTCACTCTGGCCAAGATGATGATTGACTGAAGGCAGTCATGGCCCATCTTTGGAGCTATGGGTGGGATCATAAATTCAGATGACATGACGGGGGGTGAGAAAGAGGTTCCCAGGGCAAAGGTGGGGTGCTGTTAACAGAAAGGGAAGAGCGTCTTAGGCAGAGACAGCGGTGGCTGCTGTCTTTGCAGTGGTCATAACTTCTTCTTCTTGAAACGTGACTCCTTGGGTGTCTGCTCCCTTCTGTCGTGGTGTCTCTGATTTCCCTAGTTCTCCACACATCTCCTACAGCATCTTACTTCAGTTTCTTCTGGGGGCTTTCCTTAACCTGGCTTAACTAGTAAGCACTGGTTTCCTCAGAATGCAACCCTTTCTTCTTGTTCCTTTTGTTCTCTTTGGTTACCTTTATCATGTGTATCTTCTCAGCTTCTGCTCCCAGATGAATGCAGGGAGTCTCTTACTCTTAGAAAAATGAGTTCCTGAAAATGTGTCAGATGGTAACACATACAAAAGTCAAATATACTCTGGAAGTATTGGGATATGTGTATGAGAAAATGGTTATGAAACCTCTAGTGACACCTCTCTTTTTAGATATTATCTTTAACTAGAAGATATTTCCTCAGATGTGTACCTGTTTTCCTTAATTTGCTTCTTTTCCTTCCTAGTGAATTGTGTAATCAACAACTTAAATCCAGTGACTCTCTGGGCATGCTCACTAATTTCTGACTTTAATGATACTTATATTTCTTTCTTTTTTTTTTTAAAGACTTCATTTATTTATTTCACAGAGAGAGAGAGATCACAAGTAGGCAGAGAGGTAGGCAGAGAGAGGAGGAAGCAGGCTCCCTGCTGAGCAGATAGCCTGATGCGGGCCTTGATCCCAGGACCCTGAGATCATGACCTGAGCCGAAGGCAGAGGATTTAACCCACTGAGCCACCCAGGCGCCCTATATTTCTTATCATTAGTGTCAACACCTTAATTTTCTTTTTCTTTTTGCCTTTTTTCTTTTGCTTAATAAAATAGCCTAAAGTGTAATATACCACAGTAACCAAACAATCACATGAATGTTGTGAGAATATGTTGCACTTTTTTTTTTATATATTATTTATTTATTTGACAGGGAGAGAGAAATCACAAGTAGGCAGAGAGGCAGCAGAGAGAGAAGAGGAAGCAGGCTCCCCGCTGAGCAGGGAGCCTGATGCGGACCTTGATCCCAGGACCCTGAGATCATGACCTGAGCCGAAGGCAGAGGCTTAACCCTCTGAGCCCCCCAGGCGCCCTGAATGTGTTGCTGTTACAGCCAGAACTGAACCTCTGGCTGATAAGCACTGTCACCACATGATTGCTCAGAATATTCGGTCATCTGCTGAGGAAACAAAGTCAATATTTGGCGTGTGGAAACTGATTTGTGGATTTTAGAGGTGAAATGGGTGAGGGTTTATCACAGCCTTCATTCCCAGCTTCCAACTGTATCCATTTGTTTCCAAGACATCTCCGCATGTCTTTGAGGGCACCTCACCCATCCGTCTGTCCTGCGTCTTCTCTCTCAGGTGGAGAGGCACCCCCCACCCCCCGCCGTAGTTCTTCAAAACTGAAACCTGAAATTATTCCTGACATGACCTTTGATTTCATTTATGCACCTTGCTGATTTGATACCCCATGTCCTTAAACTGCCCCATTTTCTCCATCCCGGTTACCACTTACCCTAGTTTAGCCCTGGGTCTTTTTCAACTAGTCTGTTCAATCCCAGAAGTCCTTTCATAGGTCTTTCTTCTTTTATCCTTCTTCTGTATCAGAGGTCAGCAAGCTCTAAAGGGGCAGAAAGTAAATATAGTCTCCATTCTCCCTCTGCCTTTGCAATAACGGTTACTGATGCTGTGCAAATGGGTGGATGTGACTGTTTTCCCATAAAACCTTATGGACACCGAAATTTAAATTTCATAGAATTTTCATGTGCTACAAAGTATTACCCTTATTTGATTTTTACAAAGCCATTAGAAAATTTAAGAGCTGTTGTTAGCTTGAAGGCCACAAAATTCTACAGGCTGCAGTTTGCTGACCCAAGTTCTGCAGGGTTACCAGAATGAGCTAACCAAAATATAAACCTAAGCATTTCATTTGCATGCTGAAACCCATCATCAAAGGTTTGGGGCCAAAAAATATGGGTTTTCTTCCTTGAAATGGCCTATTAATTCCTTCTTGATCACAGGTCCAGCTTCATTCTCCACCAGGGCAGGTCTTTCCCTGCCCTCTTCAGAATACTGGTCTCCTTCTTTGGACACAGAAACAAACTGAGGGACTTGGAGGGAGGGGGATGGAGGGATGGGAGAGCCTGGTGGTGGGTACTGGGGACACCTAAAGTGTGGAGCACTGGGTGTGGGGAATGGGGAATGAATCTTGGAACACTGGAAAAAAAAATTTAAGTAACAATAAAAAAAAAATATAAAAAGAATACTGGTCTCCTTGCTTTCTCTCCCCACACTGAACTGTTTCTTTCCTGGGCGCTGACCTCTCTTGGGACGTCTTCCCCTTTACATTTCTTTCTTTTTCTTTTTTCACAACACATTCGAGTTGAGGTGCTGATTTGCTTGCTGTGCTAAGACTGTTTCCTCTGGCAGGATCATGTGTTACTCTACTCTGTTCCCATCATCTCACTTCTAGCCCGGTGCCCTGCTAAAGTAGGCACTCAGTAAATATTTGCTGAATGCATGCATGCATGCACGCGTGAATGAATGGACAGATGAGTAAGTGGAATGGAATAGTTAAATGAGCCAACTGAGCTATTTTGCTAACAACCCTGACCAAAGTGTTGGTGAGTTCACAGGTTGAAACCAGTACGGGCAGTTTTTAACATAGGAATGGGTCAGGGTCCAGAAGTTTGTTTGTAAGTTCGTTGTTCAGAAGGTGGAATGCATTTTCCCATATAAATGATGTTAAAAAGTATGCTAACTTCACCCTTGTTCACAAAATATTATTTGATGTCCCTGAAATACTGTAGAATTGATTTTTCTTTTTTTAGAATTGGAAGTTTTATAAATTAGAAAATAAAAACTGAGGTATCACCTTTTACAAGTCGTTAAAATATTACCAGCCCCTGGCTTGTCTCAATAAACTTTAAAAGTTGTTTCTTGGTATTTTGTAATATTCTACATAAAACAACACTGAATGCTAGGGAGCCTGGGTGGCTCAGCTGGTTGAGCATTGGACTTGGGATTTCAGTTCAGGTCATGACCTCAGGGTTGTGAGATCAAGCCCAAGTCAAGTCGGGTTCTGAGCTCCATGCTCTGGAGGGAGCCTGTGCTGTGGGGGAGTCTGTTTGAAGAGTCTCTCCCTTTGCCCCTCCCCCCTCTCTAAAATAAATCTTTAAAAAAACAGCACTGAATGGTGGTGAAGTTTTCATGTGGATAGAGAAGGCAGATAGATTCTGGAACATTCCATGGGAAACTGATTGCAAGAGCATCATTTCCTGACTCTGCATTTTAACTTCAAAATTTACAGTTTTCTTTGTCATCATAAATGTTTATTATTAGAACTTTTTTTTAGCTCATCAGAAAAGATTAGTCAGGGCACCTGGGTGGGTCAGTTGGCCAAGCATCTGCCTTTGGCTCAGGTCATCCTAGGCCCTGGGATGGAGCCCTGCGTTGGGCTCCCTGCTCAGGGGAGAGGCTGCTGCTGGTTCTCCTCCTGGCTGACTCATGCTCACTCATGCTCTCTGTTGCTATCTCTGCTTCTCTCTCTCAAATAAATAAATACAACCTTTAAAAAAAGAAGCTTGTGTCCATTTTTGACTTGGATGTGAATGATACATATTTTAGAGGCAAAAAAAAAATGTTGACCATTTACTTCTACGTTCTTCAGAAAAATTCCATTTTATCTTATCTTAACCTTTTTTCTTGCTTTAGAATTATTGTTCTCCTTTTTTCTCTCTCCTTTCCTCCTCATTTTTCTCTCTAATTCATCAGGACTTTTCTTGTGGTATTTAATTCCCTCGTAATTTGGCTACAAGAGCACCAGTGTGATCAGTGATTAGATGACTGGCTTCAAGTCACTTTCATTTATTAATGGAATTATTTATTAAATCTTTCCTCCGTATAACATGTGTTTATTAAAACACATTTTAAATCTAAAGCAGAAGTCTATATTCTGTATCAGTTAGAGAAAACGGTGTGGATAAAGGGAGGTTAATAAGAGTGAAAGGAGGTTTGAAGAATAAAAATAAGGCTCAGTTTTCGGAAACCATGAAGATCTAAGTCTTGGTAGTAGGATAGACTCACTGTAAAAAATCTTAACATTACAGAAAATTTTAATGTTGACAAGAAGAACATTTATTACTAATAATGATTCCTACCAAATTGGGATCATATCTTCATCAAATCAAATATTCACAAATGAAGATGCATCATTATTTTATGTGTCACTAAAGAAAGAAGAAAAACTTTGCCAATTTAACTTTGACACACTGTGCTACATAGGTACACTGATTACTCTTCCGTGCTCCTTCTCCATCCTTCTCCACCTGCTCTCTGCCCAGGAAGCCTGGTCTGTATGGGCCGTGTCAGCGGCCTCTTGGTCTCTGTCTTCCAGTTGGGTGTGGCCAGTGGAGAAGTCTTATGGGCTATCAGAAGGAAGGAGGATTTATTCATATAGCTCTGTCCCAGAGTACCTTGTTCTGAATGTTCTCCTTGATAGAAGGGAGCTTTCTTCTCAAGATGGCAGACTCTTTTTTAAAATTTATTTTAAAATTCCAGTGTAATTAACATACAGTGTTATATTAGTTATATTAGTGAACAATACAGTGATTCAACAATCCTATACCTTACTTAGTACTCACCACCATCATTGTACTCTTGATCCTATTCACCTACTTAACCCATTCCCCCCGTGCACCTCCCCTCTGGTAATGACCAGTTTGTTCTCTATAAGAGTCACCTTTGTGTTTGTCTCTACATTATACTCTCTGGATCCATCCATGTTGTTGCAAGTGGCAAGATTTCATTCTTTTTTTGTGGCTAAGTAACATTGTATTATATATGCGTGTGTATGTATATGTATACACACACATGCACGCCACATCTTTGTCCATTCATCTTTTGGTAGACACTTGGATTGCTCCCGTATTTTGGTCGTTATAAATAATGCAGTAAACATAAGGGTGCATATATATATTTGAATTAGTGTTTTCATATTTTTTGGGGTAGATACCCAAAAATGGAATTACTAGATCATATAGTAATTCTATTTTTAATTTTCTTGCGGAATAGCCATGCTGTTTCCTACAGGGGCTGCACCAGTTGTGCATTCAAGGTGGCAAGGTCTTATCTACATGACTGACTCCCTATTTGGTTCCATTTTTACCTTTATATTTAATTCCCTTATTAAAGCTTCTTCAAATTATCCTAATTTGAATATGTCATCTATTTCCCTTTGGGACTTTGACTGATATGTAAGTGATGGATTGTATGATGCATCCTAATTTCCAAGATGAAGCTCTTGGAATTGATGCTGTTCTACAACTCTTTCCCCTCACCTTAACATCTGTGTTGCTATGTTAGCATAAAGAATTGCATACAAATGTTTACAGTAGCATTATTCATAATAGCTGAAAAGTGGAAACAGCCCAAATGTTCATCAGCTGGAAAATGAACAAGCAAGTGTGGTATATCCATTTAATGGAGTACTATTCAACAATAAAAAGGAATGGATTCTGAAACATGCTTTACTGTAGATAAACCTCAAAAAATAATCATAGTAAGTGTAAGAATCCAGGCATAGAAGATCACACAATGTGAATCCATTTGTGTAAAATGTTCAAAAAGTTAAATCAGTGGAGACAGAAAGTCGATCAGTATTTGCCCAGGGGTTGATGATGGGAACAGGATTTGCTCTGTGGCATTGTGGATACTACTGGGCTGGTGGCAGTGTCCTCATTCTAGATGATGGTGATTGATACACAACTTGGTGAATTTACTGAAATTCATTGAGTCATATACTTAAAATGGGTGAGTTTTATGGCATGTGAATTATACTTCAACAAGGTTGTTTTTGTAACAGTGCCTGTTGGAAATCTTTTTATGTCAGTGACCATAACTGCAACCCGTATGTTTAATGTTTTTGTATATGATTTTGTTTTTCTGCCATGCAATACAGTACTCAGCCTCAGTCTCTTTCCACATTCCCAGTCCCACCCTCAAATAATCTCTTTGTATAAAAACACTCGAAATGCTATAAACCCTATCACAGAGTCTGCAGGAAAGAGTTAGTACCTGTAGAAGAGAGGTCTGCTGTCCAAGGCTCTCCAGGCCTTACCTCCAACCAGGGCTCCTGCATCCGTGGATATTTTCCCCTCCGTGCTGTGCCAACCTGGGCTGCTCTGCCCTTTCCTTTTCTCTCTCCCCTCCCCAACCCCTCCCCTCCATCTCCCTCCCTCCTCTGCCTTTCACTTCCCTCACTGTCTCAGGCAAACACATTATAGATTATGTTTACTGCAGAATAGTTCTCTCTTTAGGCTCGGGGTATTCTAGTATAGTTGCTAAGAAAAATAGGATTATCTCTATATTATTACGCTCCTTCTTCTGTTTGATTGCTGTATGGTATTTCATTTTATGGATGAAATAAGCTTTTTATTAAGTTTTCTTCTGAACAAGTTCCTTGTGCAGTCCTGTATCTTCACATAAGAATGTAAGGGGTCCCTATTGTTGAATTTAGATTAGATTTAGATTGGATAATATTTATCTACAAGTGTGCTTACTCTGTGCTCTCCCACATTGCCAAGGATAATCAAGAGTTGGCTGTAATAACTTCTACTTTGATTTGAGATGTGTGAGTAATTATATTTAAATATTATTTCCTGTTAATTGGTGTTTTCAGTATAAATGACCAAGTTAAAAATTTTTTTCCAGGACTTATTTTATAACCAGAAGGTAAACTTCTCATTTTCTCCATTGATTTCCTATGGCAACAAAAATAAAAGGTATTGAAATTTGTCATATGACTCTCAGCTGCAGTTGGATTTAATATAACTATCGTTTAATTAAAGTGCCTACTATGCTGGGCAGCAACAGTATATTAGAAGAATCATTCATAGTTCTCTGCCCTCAAGGACTAATAGAATGTCAGGCATGTAAAAAACTAACCTATAAATGATCCAAAGTAAATGTTAGGATCCTGACAAGGCAGGAAGAAATAGAAGAAACCCCCTAATAGTTAACATGTAAGACTGGTCTAGTTGAAAGTGATTTGGGAAATATTATTAAAAAAATTTTTTTTAAGATAGGTTAACATAATAAGAAAAAGTTGGGCCTGAAAGAGACCTTTGAAATAAATATAATCAGTGCCATTATTTTATAAATGGAGAAACTGAGGTGTAAACTGATAGAGGAACTTCATAAGGTCACACAGATTGGAGTAAAAGAGCCAGAACTCAGATGAAAATTCATAGATTGATTTGTGACTGCTGCTTCCTCCCGTACTGTGCTAGACCATGTAAATGAAGCTAAATTAAGTTAATGAAAATGAGGCTAATTAAGTAAATGAAAAAGACATGGAGTCTTTGCTCAGGAAATCTATCAAGCCAACAGTGAGTGGCATAGAAACATCTGGGGGTAGAAATGGGGTTTCCTGGTGGAATTCCTCAGCGATATGGTTCATGTTGCTTTTGACTGTCATGGTTGAAGTAACCCAACACTCACTGAATTTCTCTTTGAAGCTTTATGTTGAATTTAAATTTTAAAAATTTTGGCACCAATTGGACAACTCTGATCAAAATGAACAACCATACTATCAAACCCAAAGTCCTTACTCGAACCTTTTATTCCCTCCCTCTCTTCCCACTGGCACAGAAGAGTGCAGCATATATATACTTAAAAGTGAATACATTTGCATCTCCACAAAGCTAAACTTGCTTTATCAGTTAGCTGTCACCACATAACAAATGGTTTCCAAAACTTGGTCACTTAAAACAATACGTGTTCATTATGTCTCAGAATTCTGTTGTCTGCCTGAGAGAGTCTTCTCGTCTGGGCTGGCTCAGCTGGAGCTGGATGACCTAGGATGTCTCACTTATCTGAGTCCTTCACTGGGATAATTGGGACAGAACCCCTCTCATTGTGGCCTCTTGATCTCAAGGATGCTAGCCCAGACTTCTTCATGTGGTAGTCACAGGGTTCCCGGTGGCAAGAAGCCCTCAATGCTTAAACACTTTTCTAGCCCCTGCTCGGTCACTTCTGCGGATATCTCATTGGCCGAAGTGAGTTTCAAGGAGTACGTGGACTCCACGTCTTGGGAAGAATGGCAAGATCACCTGTGCGTCCCTGGCATACTACATGGTACTTCCTGTTTACAGAGGACTCTGCTTGGTGGGAGATTCTCTACATACTGGAAGGAGATTCAGGCGATGGTCAGGCAAAAAGGATAGATGTTTGTTACGCTGTTTTCTGGCACAGCAGGGCAGGGTCAGCCTAGATGCCATGGAGCACAGTTAGACAGGAGTCCCTGGCCGTTGTCAGAGCTCAGAGAGACGGGGAGGAGCAGGCGGAGTACCCAGGCAGGGAGCCTCAGGATGGTGACTGCGGACCTCAGGGACCAAGGAGGATCAGAGGAAAAGCAGGCGTCCGCATGGCACGGGTGCTGTGCATGTTCTGCCCAGTGTCCGGGAGATAGACGGGGTTGGAACATTCCCCACAGACCCTAAGGGAGCATGTCTGAACGATGCCTGGGAGAGGAGCTGACCTGAAGCCCTGCTCATTGCCGTCAGGGAAAGGCATCGCGGATGGCTCACGGCCAGGCATGCACTCGTCATCCAGCAGACTGCCGCCATCCTGTACCTGCACACGGTCCTAGCTCGTCTTCTCTACATGCAGTGGACACCCTGTTTCCATATCCAGGGACACTTTAAGTCCCCTTATTCCTCTTCTCAGGAATAGAGAGTGGCATGCTGGACAGCCAGGGCAATGGTGGCAGGCCGGTGGAAGAGATGGTTCCCGCCTGGTGTTTGTATTTGGCTAAACCTGAACATAACACATTGAGGTGTTCTTCACTGGCCCCTTGCCTCCTGCCGCCCTACCACGCTGAGGCCTTGCAGATAAAGGAGGAGGAAGGTATGGCTGTTGTTTTTAAGCCTAAAAATTTGCCTCATTAGGGAGGGAGAGTAGAAAAATTACATGAGTGGAGTCTTTTCCCTAAAGATTTATGTCAGGGTTTCCTTATTGTGGTGAGGAAACTGAGGCCCAGAGCAGCTCCCCGCCCCCCCACGCAAACCCACTGAACGAGGGTGAAGATGAGCCTTATATTTCCTGTCATGACTCTAGGGACAGGAGGGGAGGAGGCATCTAAATGGGGTGGGGTTATCGCTCTCCAAGGACTGCAGTAGCTTTGGGGATCATGCTCATAGGGGACTCCACTCCGTAACTGTTTGGCCTTAATTCTCCTCCATCCATACCCTCTCCTTATGCATGGCCCTCCAGGGTCCCCCATCCTATTCCCTGTCTCTGGGTTTCTGTCTCTGTTCCCCATTGACCCCCACAGTGCGGCGTGAGCAGGTAATCATCGGTAACTTGGAACCGAAGGAATCTCTAAATCAGGTATCTGTCAAGTGGCAAAAAATGTTGCAGGTCCAAGAAAATGACATGGGCTCATGGAGAAATGTCAAGTATAAATTTCAGCCTGCTTTTCTCATAGAAATGCTGTGACATGAGTAGTTCATTTCCATTGCTAGAAATTAATTTTAAATGATGGTTTTTAAAGAGGCTTATATTTCTTCTCTCTCTATGGGAGGTTGTATCCTAGGTTAAAAACTAGAGAGATGTAATAAATAGGGTTTCCAAATAATTTATCATCCAAACTGAGTGCTTTTGAGAGTAGAAGAGGGCGCTATTAATAATACCCCAAGACTATCCCGGATAAACAGGGTTGTATAGCTACCCTACATAAGGGAATTTCAGGACAGAACTTTTGAAAGCTGGGGACTACTTGCACGAATTTTATAATTTGATGACAAGTTGTTTTAGGTAGTGTCTTAATAATTTTAAAGAGAATCCACGCATGTCTCAAGGGCAAACTCCTAAACAGTGAAAGGAAAAGTAACTTTTTGGCCTGCCTGTTATTAATAGCCTCTGTGCTTTCAAATTGCCAGTAAGTTTCTCTTGTCTGGTTCTCACATTTGGATTCTGCCTTTCATACTGAACATTTGCAAACTATCCAAATATAAACATCTTTAATGAAGCAGGAAGATACTGAGGCAAAACAATGTCCAACGTATGAATTATTGCACGGTCCATAACTCAGACTGAAGTGTGACTTTCTGTGATTGCAAGAATGGCTGTTTGCCAAGTTATAGAACAAAAAAGCCTGGTAATTACAGCCCTAAATAATTCATATTGTCTTCAAATATCTCTTTTTAAGTAGGTGGAAACTGTAAAATAAAAACCCAAATAGTAAGACCTCATCTTCAGATTCTTAAGTTTATTTAAATAACTAGTGTTTATGCTAGATGGCCTGAAAGATGTTTGTTTCTTTTCTTAGTGATTTTTAAGAAATATTATTAATGGATAATGGAGGGGGTTTATATAACTGAAAAATGTCTTTAGTGAAAGACTTCTGATAAATCAATATATGTCAAGAAGAATTCTGTACACTAGAAAATGATGTATCAGCCCTTCTGAATTTCTTTAGAAACTTTGGGCTTATATTTTCCTGTTTTTGATCATAGTGAAACTGTGATACTTTTGACATGAACTATTTGCACTTACGGGTTGGGAATACCTAAGGTATATGTAACATAAGCTTTAGGCAAAACCATGAAAGAGATAAAATCCAACAACACTCAACAGTTGTGTATTTGCTTTCAGGGGTGTCGGCCCTGGATGCTCCTAGACCAGATTTTTCTATATATCTCCCATATGCTCCCCAGCTTTTCTTTATCCAATTGGATTCTGATCTCTACTTAGCCTAGAGGTTCTTAATAAGTGATGCTTGTTCCCATTATGTCTCCGCTGCTGCCACTGCCACCGCCGCCTCCTCTCCTCCTCCTCCTCCTCCTCCTCTTCCTTCTTCTTCTTCTTTACTTTGTAAGTTATTTTTTAGAAAAGTTACTTAGAATGGCTGGTTATCTTGGGACCATGGCAAAATAAGTTATGAGACAGGAATTCGGGGGGCCAGCGGTGTCATTCTCAGCCACCCTTCACGTCCCCTTGCATGAATGTCCAGGCCGCTTAGTCATCTTTCATTATGCAGCCGACCAGTCATTCTAGTTCACTTGGACATAAGAAGGTATCTTTCAGAATAAGAAACAGTGCCATGAAAAGATTTACTGAAATGTGGCGCTTTTGAGAAAGCACATACTGATTGCTGGCTTCGCTCCATAAATTGCTATATTTCCCTGAAGGTAGTGATAATCAATGTGCTTTGACTCTCTGCTTCAGCGGGGAGAGTGGAGGAGGAAATACTTCACATTGATTTGTCTCATCCAGGACCCAAGCTGTGATGGGAGTTTATGAATTCTAAAGAGTGGCTGCTGGATACATTCAGCATTTGCAAAACTCCTGTCTTTCTGTTATATAGTTTATTCAGTATTGCTCCCCCCCCCCCCCAACTGCACTTAGAGCGAGCGAGTGGGAGAGAGAGAGAGAGACAGGCTGACTAGGAATACTTTCCATGTGCAGGTTTCTTACTATGCCTCTGGGATTGCTGGCTTCCTGAACCACCGAGTCGTGGTGGTGTTTTCCTTTTGCAGCCTGGGAAAGGTTGGTTTCGTAGAAATGGAAAGAGATCTTAAGACCCAGCATGCTCAGTGATATTTTATTCTATTCTTCAAGACACTAGGGGTCTCCAGGGTGTCCTGGAAACTGTGTGGGGGCGGGCTGGGTGTATTAAGAAGGAACTGTCTCTTGCTTTGGGCCCAGCACCATTGCTTTGCTCTGTTTTCTACATTTAGTTGTGTATTACATTTCTCTCCACCATGTCAACCAAAAATGGAGAGCTCTTGGTCTCTGTGAAGTGATTAGCTCCAAGTGTTGCAACTAGTTAATGACAGAGACTAGGTCTCGAATGTGCCCAGATCCTCTTGCTGTCCTGTCTTATTTTATTGTGACAACTCATGAAAAGGAGACCAAGGCATCAGCTGCCAACAAACAGATAAATAGAACCATGAAGAGAACATTCACAGTGAAGAAATAAGCCTTAATTTTTTTTTTTGATTGAAGTGTGGTTGACATAAATTATCTTTGGGTGTACAACATAGTGATTTGACACCTTATAGACAGTAGGCATTGTGAAATGCTCACCATGAGAGGTGTAGTTACTGTCTGGCACCATATAAGGTTAATTACAGTTTTGTTGACTATTCCCTGTGCTGTATTTTTCACCCCCATACCTTATTTGACAACTGGAAGTTTTTATCACTTCATCTCTGTCACCTCTTCGCCTATCCCCTCACCCCTCCACTTGGGCACACCTGAAAAACAACAACAACAACAACAACAACACAAATTTAAAAAGATACATGCTATTAAAAAGATACCCCTATGTTTATGGCAGCATTATTTACAATATCCAGTATATGGAAACAACCTAAGTGTACATCCATAGTTGAATAGAAAAAGAAGGTACAGGGTATATATACAAAATGGAATGCTACACAGCCCTCAAAAAGAACAGGATCGTGCCATTTGTAGTCCTGTGGCTGGACCTGGGGGTATTATGCTAAGTAAAGTAAGTCAGACAGTGAAAGACAAATACCATATGATTTCACTTATATGTGGAATCTGAAAAACAAGTGAACAAATGAAAGAAAAACAGAAAGAGACTCAAACACAAAGAATAAACTGGAAATAAGCCTTTTTAGAGAATGCTCAACTTCGTTGAATTTGGGAATATAAATGAAAACACTGGCGATTTATTTTTTATTTTTTCGCGTAAGCCTATCAAACTGGCAAAGAAGGTAACATTTGGGGAATAAGCAGAATACATCGAGGCTGGAGTTCTCATCATGTGCTTTGGGGACCATATTTATGTAGAAAGCTGGCAAAATATTTAAGATACATTTACTCTGTCAATGGGTACCCTCAGGAACAGCCTAGCAAATGTTTTTAAGGCACATCTTTTCTGACCAGTCCCTGTGTGCTTGCCGATTAGGGGATGTTCATGCTGTCCAGGATTAAGTGTGTTGCCTCTCATTTCCTCATATAGCCCAACAATCCCTCTTCCAGAAATCAATGCTAAGAAAATAACTTGAAATACAGTAAAATAAGTGTGAATACAAATGTTTTTTTGCAGTATTTTTTTTTTTTTTTTTTTAGTGAGAAATCATCGCTACCTTAAATGCACAACAGTAAAGGAAAAGTTAAGCAAACTGGTAGTGTCTCTGTGGTGAAATGTTAAGTACACAGATAGTTCTTTGAGAAGTGTTCAAATAATTTTAATATACGTTAAATGAGTAGAACTTCCGATAAGGTGTAGTCCGGAATGCTTTCAAAATATGAATAGATACATAGGGCACCTGGGTGGTGCGGTCAGTTGACTCTTGGTTTTGGCTCAGGTCATGATCTCAGGGTTGTGGGATCGAGCCCAGAGTCAGGTTCCTTGCTCAGCAGGGAGTCTGCTTAAGACTCTCCCTCTCCCTCCGCTCCTCTGCCCCACGTTCGTGCTCTCTCTCTCAAATAAAGAAATAAATCTTTAAAAAATATGAATAGATACAGAGAAGTCTAAAGAGAGAATAACCTAAAATGCCATGGTTATCTCTGGGCAGTGAGATTATGAGTAATTATTAATTTCTTCTTTGACTGTTAGAATATTTCCCCAGTTTTCCACATTGTGTATGTGTTACTTTCCTAAGAGGGAGGATAATTTTTTTTTCTTTTTATGACAAGTCCACTGAAGGTGTGACCCAAATCCAGGTCCTGGGTTATTTTCTGATATAACCCGGGCATGAAGAGAGGGCCAGAGTCTGCCTCGCCCTACAATGTTGTGGTTCTGTGAACGTCCTGGGTTGTTCAGTACACTCAGCTCTCTGCCGGCAGCGAAAGCTCCCAGAGTCTTTCAAGTTAGCACGAAGGGACTCCGGTTTTATGTTAGGGGGAGTATAACAGCAGAGTTGGGCCTCAAAGAGGATACCTCAATGTAAAGACTGTTTCTTCTAGCTCACAAAAAGGAGAAGCCCTGGGTTTCAGCCCTGGCTACCGCATTTTCTATCTATGCAACTGTGACCAAATTTAGAAACTCCCTGAGCCTTGGGGTTTTTCATCTGCCGAATGAGAATGATGATACCTCTTTTCTGGTGTTATTAAAGCAAGAAAAGACAGGTAATGTGGATAATGTAATGCATGATGCCAATGTAAAAGACACCTTCAATTTGTGTTTGCTGCATTGCTTCGCTTCCTCTGGGCCTCCTCCCCTTATTGTGGGAGTTGTTTAAGGGGGAAGATGCTCGGGCTCTGACAATGTACAGTGCACACTTGGGTAGATAGGACCCCAGGAGTCAGAAGCATAGTCCTAGATGAGTAGATCCTTCTGGGAATTCCAGAGACCAACAAACGGCCATTGATGTTTTTCAGGGGCTGTAGACGGCCATGATTAAGAACTTCATGTGTATTTAGGTGTGTGTCTCAGGCGATGTATAAAAATCATAGTCATTTGTCTTTAGTCGCTGGAGGTCCCGCTCTTTATTATGTTGTGTGTGACTCGGAGAAGGCACCAGCACAAAGTGAGTTTCAGAGCTGCTGAGGAGCCATTTCTCCCTGCGGCTCTTCACTCCCCTGCCCAGTGCCCTAAATCTGTCTCCCTCTTTGTCCTACTAGAAAGCTGCTGTCAAATCCTCAACATTCATGTTGGAAAGAGTGACACCCTTAACAGATTCTGATGTTCCCTTTCTTAGGTGCATTTTCCTTTAATTAGAAGGCTTATAGTAGAGCTAAGAATATGGGTTCTGATGGAGCAGTTCTGAGGTCCACTTAGCAGGAGAAGATTTTGAACATACGGAGACTATCTAGAAAGGCCTTGAAATAACTTCTGAAGAAGCCTCCTGTTTGGACTATTGGATTTTTTTTTTAATATTTTATTTATTTGACAGAGAGAAACACAGCCAGAGAGGGAACACAAGCAGGGGGAGTGAGAGAGGGAGAAGCAGGCTTCCCGCTGAGCAGGGAGCCCGATGCGGGACTCGATCCCTGGTCTCTGGGATCATGACCTGAGCCGAAGGCAGTCGCTCAACCACCTGAGCCACCCAGGCACCCCAAGGACTATTGGCTTTTTTAAAAGAAGGAAGGAACGCTGGTCTCAGAATCCCCAGGAGCTTAGGGAGGGCCATCACTGTTGGTGGGTTTTTCTCTGGTTCTCATTCCTTTGTGCCCTTGCCTGGAGTTATCTCACTTCTCCAAACATCATTGGCTGTATATGCTGCAAAGATGGTCAGGTAGGGATCCTTGCAGGCCCAAGGGCTCATGTTGGAAGAACCTAATATGAAGTCAGGTCAGATGCCAGTGTATAAATAGGATGCAAATGACTCATTAAATAATCAAAAATGGAATTAATGTTTACTGCCTCCAGGAAGCTGGATGAGAGATTGGCACACATGTGTAGGACGAAGGAACCACACCACAAGATTTAAATGCTATTAGTTCCAAAGGAACAATTAATTTAAAAGGGGGCTTAATTCACAGTTTACAGACTTAGCATCTGCTTGTTTAGCATATGCATTAAAAGGGAAGGAGTGGCAGATTTATAAAAATATCATAATTTATATGTACTAATCTTTTCTTGTGTAATCCAGTTCTTTTTTCTCTCTTGATCCTCACTGAGGTATTATTTCAGAGCAGAATGTGTCCTTTTACCCTATGTCTTTTAGGAATTAAATATCCCAAGTTGGAAGAATTTATATATATTTTTTGCATGCCATTTTATCATCAGAATTTCAGAAACTTTTTTTTTAATTTAAATCAATGAATTGGAAATTGTCTATTTGTATATTTTCCTTGGCATGTCCAAATAATACATTTGAGCTGAAGGTCCCGGGTTGTGTTTTCTAAGTAGATACAGTAGAGGAGGGCTGTTCAGTTTCCTGATAATAACTCAAATGCTTCTTATTGTTATATGAAGAAATTCACACGTTTTTCCTTTATATTTTACGTATTTGTAGCTACATTTATTTTACAAGAACCAACTATTATTTAATTGACTTTTCTTCTCGAGAGATGTCCTTGCTCCAAATGGTTTCCATGGTCTCACCTACTTATGTAGAATTTCCTGCAGAGGTCCAAATTATCAAAATATGGAGGTTATAACTGAGATGAGACATAGAAATCTGTTTGTTCTTTTTTAACTTATAGGAGTGTTTAGGTTATTTTTCTGTATGAAAGTGTGTGTGTGTGTGTGTGTGTGTGTGTGTGTTTTAACTAGGTGCTCAGACTAAGATTTCTGTCTCTTGCTAAAGGCTTAACATAAATCACTGAAGTAAGGATTTTTCAGTATTTTTCTGATGATGAATTTTGGGTATAGAATTTTTTAATAACATTTATTGAGGATCTCAGCCTTCAGGAATCACTCCTTGTGTTAAAACTAGTAGCTCCTAAATATAGTAAGACACTTGCCTGTAATTAGAATATCATGAAGATATGAGAGACTTTGTTTGTTTATTTGAGATTTGCCACCTCTTTTGAAAAAAGAAGTTGAATCTATTTGCAAAAAGAAAAGACCTATGTGACGTGACTAGTAAGAACAGTTCGGGACGCATTGGTGGGGGCTGAGAATACAGGCGATAAAATAGGAGGAAAGAGAGTGCTGAGTGAGGTGTGAGCACGATTGCAGAGGGCATTCAGGACTTGTATTCCACGAGCCCTTCCTGGAATTTGGCCACTTGCAAGCGATACTTGATTTGCCCCTTCTGTTGTGGATGATTTCCTCGGTGATGCTGGTTTGCCGCTCCCGCCTCCCATCCTTTGCCAGACTTGGAGCTAAGGCAAAAACTAGGCAGCGAGCTCTTTCTGATACCTTTCTGTAGACAGGTTTAGGTAGGAGGTTAGGAAGGGAGAGTCCGTGGCAGAATGTGGCCTGTAGCAGCTGTGTTTTGTTAATTCTATGTAGTGTTAAGAAAAAAAAAAACAGAGCTAACATTTAGAAGTGAGAGGATTGCATATCAACATTCAGACTTTCGGTTCCTTGCGGGAAGCCGAAAGAGCAGCGAGCCATCCCGTCCTCTTCCTCCTACATGAAGGCCATTGGCCCCTGTGCTCCAGATGGATTTGCGCTCCTCTCCTCTGCCTGGCCCCGGGTGGGCATTTGGGAGTCAGAGCCCTGACTCAGATAGCCCTGCTTGCAGAGAACTCACAGTCCTAACAGTGAGTGGGGTAAGTATTGCGTCGCCCGAGCGTGTTGCCCACAGACTTTCGTACGGTGTTTGCCTGGTTAGAGACTTCCCTCACCCCTCCCTGTGCAGAGCACAAACAATGCCCTTTGTGCCATAATTCATCCCAGAGGACACATCCTCCTTCAGTATTTATTCACTCACTCACTCCTTCATTTATCATTTATTACAAAAACTTTTCTATCATGTACACTACCAAAACTCAGGTCCAGAGATTGCTATCTATTGTTGATGTTTCAGAAGTGCTTCAGAAGTACTGTACAGCAGGATTTGGGATAATCTTAGATGCATAGAGTTCACTCTGAATTCTCAGTGGGAGAAGTGCTAGTGTTGGTTTCTTGATAATGGCACCTGATGACCTTGGTGGGCTAGAAGATCCTACACTCCTGTGAGCTCCCAACTCATTACGCTTAGGGGTGGAAGAGCAAAAAGTCTGTAGATATTGAGGGTTGGAGCTGAGCCATACTCCATGGAAGAAAGCTCATCGATATAGTAAGAAAGACAGATGCAAATACAAGATTTCATAAGTAAATAAGAAAATTATGTGGATTTATTCCAAGCCTGAATGTGATTCATTTGGGGGACACGTTTTTTTTTGTTTTTTTTTTTTTTCCTTTTTCAGATCCTAGCATTTGGAAGCAGAGCTAAACTTCACTTTTCACAAATCCTCAAATACAAGATACTTAGTATAAAGGAGACATTTTACAAAAATAGATGTTCAGCAAATCTATTAATTGTTGAAAGTAACAACAACATTCACAGAAACTCTTTTGGTCATTCTGACCTCAGATACAAGCAAAGTACATGGATTTCTCAATCTTGGGTTGTAATTTCTTTTTAAATGGCTTTTAAATTTTTCTTCCTTAGGAGCCAGCCCTCTTGAGCTAGCTGACACCGGGGAATGTTTGGAGTGTGTGTGGTACTATTGTTCTATTTCCATCCATCAAAAACCTGCAAAGTCCAGACGCTAGAGACCTAATTTCAAACTTAATCTACATTAAAAGACAAGGAGTTTGAACCATCTTTGGCAGACTCCTTCCATATAACTGCTTTTGTCATAAAGCTCTATATCATGTGATAACTTATCAATCCGTTAAAGGTCACACTGGATGATGTAAGCAGTTCTCCTTGCAGCTAAAGATGAATTCTTTAAAGAATTCAATAAGCAATAATCTTCCCTTATTCTAAATTTTGAAGTCTGCATCTGATTTTCAGAATAAGTGAATGAAGTTTATTCCATCTATTTGCCTATCTGCCTTCCTTCCTCACTAAAAATGGAGCCCTAAAGGGAGAGTTAATCATTTTTTTTAAGATGAAGAACAGGATGAGCTAGACAAAATTGTGATCTAGTCTTTCTCCAGGCACCTTCTATGGGATCCTTATTACATAGTTTGGGTATAACACTTTTCATTTTTGAAGGCTTAACTTAAGCTACTTCCCAGACTCTCTTTTAGTGAATAAAAAAAACTTATCTCCATACTATTTGGGTGAATATTATATGTATATTGTTATGTCCATCCCTGCAGAATTGAATTTTATAAATGTCCCTTCCATGGTAGAAAGTCATAGCATTTGAGGAGTGAGTGCCTAGTATTCTAAGTATGACTTACGGTGATTCTAATAAAAGTGTATTCACCATATGTGGGTGGTGATAAATCTCATCCCTAGATAGAAACTCAATCTCTCTCATATGACTCCCTTTGTGTGATTCTGTATGTGCTAAGTATCATGAGCACAGTTCTAGGTACTTGATTTCTTAACTTAATAACTGTTTATTAACCAGTTCATTTTTCTATCTCATTGTGTTCCCTGTGTGGCTCCATGTGCGATCCCCAGTTAGGAGTCACGGAAGTTTTTTGCTTAGTGTTGATAGTGGAAGCCTTTGGAATGCTCCCGCTCATGTGAATTTAGGTAGCTGCTGCTAAAACACACACCCTGAACACAGGCATGTTGGACAGAACACAGATACCTTTCTGAATACTTTGCAGAGTGAGGAAAGGACTGCCACTATACGTTTTGTCCTGAATGAGACGTGCCTATTTGGGTTGAGAGCAACGTGTTGACTCTACCTAGGGCTTGATCTCTGGGATGTTGTACTGGGCGTGTGCGTGCTCCTGGATAGCTTTCTCAGAGACTTTGACTCCCTGTTCATGGCAGAGTGGGCTGGAGGCTTCCTGTCAGGCCCATCAAGTTCTCTACCACCAGCGGACATCCCTAAGTTGGATCCAAAGAGTAGTGCAGGTGGCATTCTGTGAATATTTACCGATTGCCAGTCATATAGCCAACTTTTAAGTTTTATTTTTGTTTTTTATTTTATTTTTAAGATTTTATTTATTTATTTGAGAGAGAGTGTGCACACAGGGAGGGGCAGAGGGAGAGGGGGAAGCAGACTCCCTGTTGAACATGGAGCCTGACAGGGCTCAGTCCCAGGACCCTGAGATCATGACTTGAGCCAAAGTCAGGTGCTTAACTGAGCCACCTAGGCGCCCCACATTTTATTTTTATTTAATCACTTTTTTAGAGAGATAAAGTGAAAGATAGAGCAAGTGCATACTAGTGGGGTGGGGGTTGGGGTAGGGGAGAGGAAGAGACTCTTAAGCAGGCTCATGTCCAGTGTGGAGCCCAGTGCGGGGCTCAGTCCCATGACCCCGAGATCGTGACCTGAGCTGAGATCAAGGGTCAGACACTTAACTGACTGAGCCACCTGGGTGCCCCTATTTTAAGTTTTATTTTGATATAATTTCAGACAGAACAAAGATTCCAAGGACAATATAAAGAATTCCTTTGTACTCTTTACTTGGATTTCCCAGATGTTAACTTCTCTCCATTATTCTTTCTCCCTGTTTTTTTCTGAACCATTTAGAGTAAGTTGCAGACATAGCACCTTTTTAGTCCTCAGATCTTTAGTGCATAGTTCCTAAAAACAAGAATGTTCTCTGTGTAACCACAGAACAGTATCAAAATCAGAAAATTAATACTGATACATACTGTTGTCTAATATATAGACCTTAGTGATTTCACCAATTTTCCCAGGATCTGTTGGAGCAAAGGAAAATCCTGGATCACATGTAAGTGGGAGCTGTGAGACTAGCAGCCAGACCTTTCATCTCATTCTCTTGTATCCTTTCTGCCTCTCTACACTAAGCAACATCTTGAGACCTCACTTCTACCAACAACATCATGGAGTTATCTTAAGCCTTGGTAAACTCAGGACTTTCAAAGGTGTTCTAGTAAATTCCAGAATCTGGGGCTAGTAATGCTGTTATTATTATTTTTTTAAGTTCAGTGAATGCAAAGTAGAACTCTTGATGTCATTCTTTATGTTTTCCTTGTGTAGGCCAAGCAGTAGAAGTCTCATTTATGAGGTTAAAGTCCAGAGAACAGAAAGCAGACAATGTCGACAGCAGCAAAAGCATGGCCAAGAATTAACTAAAGCTTAGAGATACCTGGAATGTAGAAGCCGGATAGTCTGCTCTCTCCATCCTCCTCATCAAAGATGGTGGTGATGGTCTTTGACTTCAGGGGAAAAAACATCTGAGTGCCGAGACTTAGTTTAAATAGTTCATCACTTATAAATTAAATATTTTCCTATCTGAATACCATGATTTTTATTAATCAGATCTTCTGATTACATACCAGTTAGAGAATCTGTATTAAGCATAGCACTGTTTCAGTGATTAGGGCTAGCCAGAGGCAAAGACTTATGTCGATTTCCATGGAGTTCCTTGTTTAATTTACTGTAAGACATCCCAAAATGGCCTCCAGTATTAAAGAAAACATAATAGAGCAGAATATTCAGCTGGAAAAGAATTTGACACTATTCAAAGGTTTTGAAGACAATCACAGTGCCCATAAAACCAGAAAATGATACATAAATCTTTTTTAAAGTAAAAATGTTGGCTTATTTCTCAAAATGTTTCTATTACTGAATACTAGGAGTATCAGAGCCTTTGTTCAGCACATAATGTTCAGAGTAATTTGGTAGACATTAACTAAAGATCCTTTAAACAACTTGCTTTTTATCACAATTTAATTTTATTCCTCTGTTCAGGCATAGTGACATTCATTTAGTGACTTTGTTGTGGGAACATTTCTTTGCATATAATATACAGAACTGCTCAGATGAAGTCTGTTTTGGATCATTCATTGTTCATTGCTTTGGGCTTCCTTGGATGGAAAAACAGACTCCAATGAACAGCTTTGAGTAAAAAGTATCCGAAAGACCTGATGTGTGTGTGTGTGTGTGTGTGTGTGTGTGTGTCTTTGTTTGTGTGTATGTACACACCAACACACTTAGGAAAAAGAAACCTTCATTTTTGGATATACTTTAGAGAATCACTTACAACAGAGAGCTAGTTTGAAACTTTGGCAAACGAGAGGAGACAGAGAGACAGAGAAGAGAAAGACAACATTTGGTCTGACTTGCTTGCTCTAAGTTGACACCTTTGCTATCAAGAAGGGAAGGAAAGAATGCCACTGGCCAGGCCAGTTATAATAGTTCTACCACATAGGATCAGGTCTTAGGAGCCCGGCGAGCTCCTCCCATGGTTCCACACCTCCTCGCTGCGGGCCCTTGAGATCGTGTGTTCTCATCAGTGCCCTTGGAGATCCTGACCCCGCTCGGTCAGTGGGGAAGAGCAGCAGACCAAGGGCTGAAGAGGATGCAGTAGCCACAAGTGTGATATACAGCAGCCAGTCTCTCTGTTAGAAAAGAAGTGTCTTTGTTGGGGTCGGAGAGAAGCATCTGAAGGCAGGCTGTGCAGGAAGAGGGACATGAATGTGCTGTGGGGGTCAGGTAATTCCAAATCCAAATTCTAGTGCTGCCACTTTTACCAGCAATGTGAGCCTCTTGGATACACTTCTTAATCTCTCTGATCCTCACTTTGTGCACTAGGAAAACCGTACACTTGTTCTATATGCGTACATTGTGCACCTACTGTGTACCAGCACTCCGTCGAGCACTCAGGGCTCATGGATGAGTATGATGTCCTTCTCCTTGGAGAGATCAGAACCTTTAAGACCCACAGAATGATGAGGCTTATGTGGGAACATATGTGACATCACATGGCAGGATTTTTGGCACATAGTAGAGAGCTCACATGTTTTGTTTTCTTTTCCTGGTTGTCTTCTCAGCTTTCCTTGAAAATGGGGAAATCCAAGCTTTCCCAAGACTTTAGCAACTGTAGTCAGTCATTCCTATTACATCCCACACAAAATCGCTTATGAGAAAATGTCAGGACTTGGACTTGGACCAGTTAGTCGCATACTTCCATGGAAGTGGTGCTGAACTGAGTCAGCAAACAGGAGCTCTTAGTCCTGCCTTGTGTCCTCCGTGAGTTGCTGCGCCTTGGGCGTCCTTCCTTCCCCTGGTCGAAGGAGGCTTGTGCACTAGGCAGGCCTGTTCTTTATCCCACGGGGTCATAGGGCTTATTGAGCTCACTGCTGATCGTGTATTCGGGTCAGCGCGAGGTGCGCGGTACCTTCTTACGTCTCCCTTCCCCCATCGCGTCCTCAGAGCTCTCTTGGCGTTACTGGTGAGCAGAACCATTGCTTTGGCTTCAACTCGAGTCAGTTGATTTTATCCTTTTCCTTCCTCTCAGCTCTGGTTTTGGGGGAAATGAGGAGGAGGGCCATCTGCATACCTCACTGTTGACTCTTGGTTCCATTTCTCATTAAGACCCCTGATATCTTCACCTGGGTCTCTGCGCTGAGTGTAGTTGTTGAGCCTCAGGGAACCATGGTGAGGACCCAGAGGGGCCCATGAGGCCCTTTTGCGTGTGTAAAACTGAAGTTCTGGAAGGGGAAGGAACCTTGCCAAGGATGAGCAGCAGGTGAGGGTCAGCCCAGAACTGGAACTCTGTCTCCCGTGTGGCGGTCTTTCACTCTGCCACTGTCAGTCGCTGTCCACAGCACCTCTCAGCCACCAAGCCCCACTCACCCCCTTTCTGGTAAAGATTATCTGGGGGCCCCCATCTTCCTCAACCTGTGTCCTCTCTGCCTTATGGCACACTCCCCTCTCCCCCAACATCTTCCACGCTAAGACTTTGCTTTTCACCCTTCAGTGTATTTCGAGAAGTTCCAGGGAAGGATCTGAGATGCTCTGAGCCACCCATGACTCTATGTATCTGTTCTCGTTAGCCATGGCTAATGTTTATTAAGAAGCAAACAGTTTTTGAATACTTCAGATGAGCAAGACCTGTGTTGAGGACTTTTACATCAGAACAACCTTGTGATATACTGTTTTCACTGTTTTCCAGCAGAGAGAAACTGTGCTTTGAGCTTCCAGATCCTGTAAGCAGTGTGCCCATGATTTGAAGCCACGTGGTCTCATTTGAGAGTCTGCGCCTTTAAATACTGTGGCATATTCCCCTCCCAACCTGCTCCCTTCTGCTCACCCCGCCCCACAACAAACCCACTTTCTCTTCTTCTTTTGCAAATTCCTTTTTGCCTACACTGCTGAGCAGGAGACTCTCAGAGTTCCGTCCTTGTTCTTATCCTCTGTCCTCTGGATATGTGACCCTTGAGCAATTGCATCTGCTTTGAAAACTCCGTACTTACTGGTACCCCCAGAGCCTGGTTCTAGTCTTTTTTCCAGACCCTCCCTTCCACTGCCTGTCTAGATCTACCTGGATGCCTGCACAGGCAGCTCACACGCAATTTTTTTCCAGACCACGGGCACCTCGCAAGACTGGAGTGGTCACCCTTCAGACACCAGACTGGAGGGGGAGATGTTTGGAAGACTTCCAGAAGGTTCTGCTGCACAAAACTAAAGGGGTAGCTCCATGTCACAATGTGTGGGTCCAGTGTTACAAAATGTTTTTGATAAGCATTTACCTATGAACAAGTGAATTAGGAAACCTTTTTCTCCTGGGAAAATAATATGGTTTTAAGAAGCATAGGGTGAGATATATATATATATCTGTATATTATATATGTATATTGCCTTGGATATTCAAGTAGGTATTTAGATCAGAAGGAACTTTGCAGGAGTGGTGTTAGAAATGGCCTTGCCACCATGTTCGAGGGCCCCTCCAGCTTCCCTTACCCTTTCTCCATAGAACTTCTCATAGTGTGGGTGAAACACAGCCCATGGGGAACCCACAAGTTCCAGTCACCCAGTGTATCAAGCCATAGCGTGACTCTTTGAAGGGGAAACCAGGAACAAAATTCAGAATTAATCTCTCTTTACTCCCCTTTTCTACTCCTAGCCTCCAGCTGCTCTGCTATCTTTGGTTTAAGCAGTGCTATTTTTGCCAAGATTAAGCATCTTTTTATTTCTTTTAGGTCTGGTCTGTGCCTTGCTTGGGAGTGTTCATTTAGGTTTTACTCCCTTCCTTCCTGATCCATCCATGAATTTTTGTTCTCAAATAGCCCTCTCAACTAATACAGTATCTTTTGCTTTCCAATATTGTTTGTTCCATGCTTATAGGATGTTCTTTGCCATCTAATTTTAGATCCAACATAATGCCCTCCAAGCAGGCTCTCCTTTAGAGGGATGAAAGCCATGGTTAAGATGTCACTTCCCATAAATCAGGTTTGTTGAGGATGAAGGCAGTTTTCGGGGAGGGGGGCAGAAACCCACAGAGTCTAACCCTTTCAAAGTCGACTTAATCCTCCCTCTCACCCCTCCCTCTTCATGCTACACTTTGGAGGGTGGATAGACCTCTTTAACAAGAAGGAATGAGCTTTCACATTGTTCGCCTTTGTCAGGGCAACAAAAGCCCTGGAAAATTCCAATTAATTAGCAAGCCCTGGGCTAATGAAAGAATAAAACTGAAAGAGAAACGCTCTAAGCTTTTGGCGAGGCATACGCATATGAAGACAATGCCGATTTCAAATATTTGTGGCTGTTTGTATAATTTTCCCAGGGTTTGCCCTCCTGAGACTCAAAGAGATAAGACTGAGAGAGACAAGAGCGAGGATTTGTCGGAATCAGGATGTAATAACATTGTTGGCTTGTCAGGGCTCTAAATGACCCACCGTCATTTGAAGAAGGCAGTTAAATGTGGACTCACACAATCAGCGAAATTAAAACCAGGATAGAGACCCTTTGCACGTTTTGTGTTTAGAGGAAAACGGGTCAGTCGGATCAGCATACAGTAGATTATGAAATACGGTCGAAGTTAATTATTAGGAGGGAGAAGAAATCACTGTACCACTGTGTCCTTGAGTGAGGGCCTGTGACCATTGTGGCTTCTAGAAACGTGCGGTGATGGAAACACTGTAGTCACTCATTTGTAGCTTTTTGTCAGATGATGATGAGCATGGTAACACAATAATAAGAATTGCGTAGTGATAAAACCACAACAGAGCTGCTGCCGACAACTAACCTATACTGAACATTTACTGGACACGGGGCACTATTCTAAGCCCATTTAATGCTCTCAGCAGTCCCGTTAGAATACTGGATCCGTTGTGACTCCTGTCATTACTTCTGTTTTATGTTCAGAATATTGAGGCTAAGGTGGGAAGTGGCCGGTCCATGTACCTAAGTGACAAGCCAAGGACTGAATCCACGCACTCTCATTCCTGTGTCTGTTCCCCGGACCACCAGGCTGACCTGTCTGTGAAATGCAGCCACACTGCATAGACCAGTGCCTGCTGCCCGAGAGGCTTAAGGGGCCAGGCTGGACGGGCACCGGGAGTTGGAGGCTCTGGTCCTAGGGTGGTCCCTGGTTATTCCCGTGATCTTGGATAAGCCACTCAGTTATCATTTCTGGTCTTCAGTGTGCTCATCTGTAAAATGAAATTATGGTATTAGGTGATGTCTGAGGTGTCTTCCAGTTCTAATTACTTTATGGATTCAGATACAGGGTAAATGAAATGGTGGTTTCTGAGGGGAGTGTGTGCACGCACACGGGCGCTCCCGCCCCGATGTAAAGGGTGAGGCAGGTCTGTGTTCAGGCAGGTATGGCCTGGCTGATTGCTTTATCTCTGTGGACTCTTGTTTCTTCCCTACGCTGATGGAGGTGGTGATATTATGTGTCTAGAGTGCCGAGCGTGATGACTGAACATCACCGATGTTTCTCCTGTTTGTGCCCGTGTAGCTGGTGTGAGAGGTGGTTAGAAGATGCCCTCCCTTAGGGAGCTGGGTCAAGGGAAGAGGCTGGACCAGCCAGAAGGGACATTCTCCTAAAGAGATGCGTGGTAGGTACTTGTGTGTGATGGATCTCTTGGTAATTGACTCAGAGGTGAGATCGCCTCATTCCTGAAACCACCAAGCTGCTGGCAATTTTCCCGTTAGACTTCTTCGTTGAATTCTGTCACCTTCCACCTTCCTTTCGCTGTCCCTCTATGAGGAATTATTTTGTCTGCAATGTTCTTCAGATACCAATGTCTTTTGAACTCCATGGAACAAGTGGCAATTGAGAGGATGCTGGCTTAGCAATTGCATAGGGTTGAATAGTGCCTCCCGCCACAAATTCATGCCGACCTGGAATCCCAGAATCTCATCTGATTTGGAAACAGGGTTTTATAGATGTGATCAACTTAAAGAGTGTGGCCACACGGAACTGAATCAGGGCAAGGTCTGATCTGGACATGGGAATGGGAATACACTGGGCACGGAAGACACACAGGGAGAGCACCAGGTGATGACAAGCAGAGGCCATGATGATGACCAGCCAAGGGGTGCCAGGGATTGCTGGAAACCACCAGAAGCTGGAAAGAGGCAGGGGGACGTCTTCCCCAGGAGCCTTCAGAGAGAGCAGGACCTGCCAACACCCTGGCTAGGACTTCTAGCCACGACTGTGAAAGAATACATTTCCATTGTGTAAGGCCACCCAATCTGCGGTACTTCTCTGGTGGCAGCCCTGGGAAAGCAGGGAGCATGAACGCGCCTGTTTCTAAACCGTGATAGGGCCAGACAAGAGGGAGACAGACAGACACTCAGGAGAAAAGAAAATACAGTGAATCCATAAAGGGGTGTTTGGAAGCCATGTATTGCCATCAAGGTTCCTCTGTCCAGAGGGAGTAAAGCTCTCTTTACTCTTATACTCCAGGTCACAGCAGGTGTCATGGAAGTAACAAAACAAAAAATATGACCGAAAAATGAAAATTTTAGGCCAGCATTTAAAAAAATATGGCTTTCAAAAAAAAATCAGCATACTGTAGAGTCTGATGATTACCCATGGCGATTCTGAGGTAGAGCCCACACAGTGAATGTTAGGAGAGGTGCCACTATTGCTTTCCCAGTTGATCTGAGTGTTTTTTGAAGTCACGTACGTGCTTCCCGAAGTTGAAAAAGGGTCAGTATGTCTGAAACACTTACTTGGCTCTAGAACAGATTAGAAAGTCCAGAGTTCCTTAGATTTAGGTTATCGTTTATGAATCAGTAATTTGGGAATAAATCTTGAGATTGTAATAAGAAAAGTAAGTCTTAGTTAACCCAAAAGGCAAGACCTTTGCCGAAAACAACATGATCATAAGACAAAACCATCAAACAGGCCTAGGCTGTATGGACTCAGTTTGTTCCAGAAAAGCTCAAAGTGAAGACAGCTCGTGAATTCTGTCATCAGGCGGTGAGGCCCGTATCACATGTCACTTTGCTTTGTTTTTAACATGTGGCTGCAGCTACGCCAGACCTGCTGCTGTGTGGGAGATGTACTTTCTGACAAAATAAGGCATTTTCCTGGCATCCAGCCCCTTTGGAATTTTTACTGGTGTGCATAAATCCAGCAAGTTTTGCATTTCCCACACATATCCAATGTGGTTACACTTGGCTTTCTGGATTTGTGGTGGTCTCGAAGCCTCTTACTGCCAACATGGTCCATTCCTTATCACCACTGGGAGTTGGGAAGAAACAAAACCAGGGGTTCATTCATCCATTATTCAGAAATTGTCTCACATTGACCATGCCTGTTATGAGGAAGAAACAGAGGAGGCAATATAAACCAATTTTTGAAGGACTGAAAATATTTGGTAGGGTAGCAATGGAAGTATTTCTAGCAGCCTTTCTCTTTCTTCTTTCTTTTCATCTGTCATGATAATAAAGCCTACTGCAAAAGTTCATCTATATTATTTTGCGTTCAAAGAGATGATGATGATGATGACAGTGATGCTGTTAATGTTAGAGTTCACTCTTGGTTGGCTGTTATTGAATTGAAGCACTATATAAGTAAACTGATCCTAGGATGTGGGTCTGAACCCTTCTGAGCTACTTTTTGAAACCCTGTTGGGTTGCCCTTTTAAAACTCCTGGTTCTTCTCTCGTGAATCTATTTCACCCATGGTTACAAGAGCCATCACTGAAACCACAGGGGCCTCTAGGCACAGATTTATCAGCTCTGAAGGAAAAATAACTAAAAGAACCTTCTCCAGCAGTAAGAGTACATGGTATGTTCTTCACATGGAAAGGGTAGAACATGATCACCCATATCGACAGACAGGGCCAAGAGAAGGCAGAATGTACAAAGCGATAGAAAAATATACTTAGTGTTTTTTACATGTGACCTTGGGGAGTGGCTCACTCAGTTCAGTTCTTTGACACATCGCTTGTTGACCATGAGTCAGATAGGAGAGTAAGGATGGGAAGTGCAAGCTCACGGAAGACACAGACGCCATTTTCTGGGAGCTCATAATCTCCACTCAGAAGATTGGCAAGTCATCCCCAAATTTATCTGGTACCATGTGCCCCTTTGCTGAGCACATTCCGGCCAGCCTGGTTTCCTTTTTCTTCCTCCAACACACCGGACTGGTTCAACCTCCTGGTAGCTGCTTTCTTCACATCCTTTGCGTCTCAGTTTATGAGCTGTGTCTTCTACGGGCCTTCTTGCCACTCAGTCCAAAGTCACCACCTGCCCCTCATGATTCTCAACCCCCTCTACGTGCTTGCTTGCTTTCTTGTTTGAAATTACCTTGTTCATGTATTCATTCACTTGCTTTCTTGTGCGTCTCCTCACTGCTAGAACATACACTTTGGGGAAAAGCAGATCTTACTTGTCTCATTTACCATTGTATCTGTAGAAATACATTTTTGTTGAATGGATGGATAACTATATACAAGATAATCTTTTTATAATGGGCACATTAACAAAGTGCTCTAGGAAGGGGAGGAAGCGAGCGACAGCTTCCCTGACTGAGCGGGTTGGGGATCTCTCCACGGGAGCTGGACCTGGCGGGCACAGGAGCCCTGTCGGCAGATGCTGTTTCTGCTTGGGTACATGAAGCTCTTCCTTCATCATCCTGACCCTCCCCACCTTGACCCACTCGCTCCTGGCTTGCAGTGAACAGCCCACATGGTTCACTGAGCGAGTCGACCCTAATACCTGACAAGATTAAGCCCTTCGTTGTGACCCCTGCCCTCTTTGGACACATGTTTCAGGGAAGTGCAGAACAGATGTTTCTTGAAAACTTCTCTTTCATGCACTGAAAAGTTGCTAAAAGCTGTCTTTCCAATAAAGAGAACTTGGAATTGATGTAATGGATAAAAGGAGCTTATGAAACAGAAGTAGGCATTCTTGACGAAATAAAAATAGAAGCTTAAAAGACGCATCGTTTTGGGAAAGTTAAAAAAGACTTTTTTTCCCCTACTGTAAGAAAATATGTGTGGATGAGGCATGTGTTCTGAACTATAGAATAGAATTTGCATTTTACTTCAGGGTCCTGCAACCATGGCAATGCAGAGTTTTCCCAGTGCTGATAGACATCCTTGCAATGTATACATCCATTAACAAGATTATCACTTGAAGAGACAATTGTATTTGTACTGAAAAGGTTTTTTGAGGATAAAATTTATTGATATTTAATGAAGCATGAAGCTTCTAAATGAACCATGAAAGCAATAGCTGAACTAATTAAGTGCACATAAAGTCTCCCCGAATACATACGTGACGTGGGCTGTGTGCTTACCCACCGGGCCTGTTCCCACCGACGTCCGGGGTAGCACGCGCCTCACATGCACTCTGCGGAAGCAACAGTAAATCCTCCAGTAATGCACGCAGTGGAGAAGGAAATAGCCATTTAGATTTCCTGCAAACACGGATGGGATGTTTAAGTCAAGTGTTACAGGGTTTATAGGTTATAATTTAGCAGAGTTAAGACTAGTAATAACAGCATATTATTTCCACACACTTGATTTAAGCCTCTGTCTATGCTGTTTCATTGAATGATAGATCGTTCCCTGGTTCTAAAAATACGCGTCTCCTTCCCTCCCTTTTCCCCTCCACCGAGGACCAAGGATGCTAAATAACACAAGCTGAGCGTTTCATTGTGCAACAGGGATTCTTGTGGGTCTTTCCACTGCGTGTGAAGACATGCCCAGTTGAAGGCTTCGAGAACTTACAAAAGAACGCAAACCACTCCTGCTTTGGAGGCCATCACAGGTCCCACCGGCTGGGGGGCAGGCGACCTACCGGACCACTGCTCTTAGCATTGACCTTTATCAATGACCAGCCTCCTCCATAGCCACTGGCTCTCTCCTCAGCCACAGGCGCCTCCCCTCAGCCCCGTTATCACAGAACTCAGCTCTTAATGAGTATTTTATGATTGCATTCTGAAAATGACTTCTTGCACTAATAAAGAAGCCTGGCAAACCATGAAGACGCACAGGCCGGTACCGTGGTGGGTGTGAGGGTGGCGCTTCTCCAGCCCCAGGCGTGTCGGCCGGCAGTCCCCGATGAGCCTGTGAAGGTGCCAGTGGGTGGCCCCACCCTCGGCGTTTCTGAGCTGCCGCCCGAGGCCTTGCATTTCTAATAGGTGATGCTGATGCCACTGGTTCAGACAGCACAGTTGGAGAACCACTGCGGCCGAGATGGGGTGCAGGCCTGTCAGGGACACCCTTCTGAGAGGTCACAACCAGGGAGGCCTGTGGTTTGCCTCAGCTTCCCTCTCTAATCCCTTCCTATACCCCTTTCTGCCTTAAAAAACAAACACACATTTCTGTTCTTTCTCTAAGATGTCCAGGGCCCTTCTTATCCGGTAAGGGCTCGAAACTTTGCTCGCAGGTGTGACCCTTGGACATGTGCATTTTAAGGGGGCGAAATCAAAGGACTTAAGCTTTTTGGAAGGTATTTTTGATATCTGACAGGGGGTTTTGAGGGAGATAAAATTGAGGTTTGAGCTCAAACCATTCAGGCCAACCACTCCATGTGCCCACAGAGCATCCTTCTGCCCCTGTACCCTCTTGAATGAGCCCACCTTTGCTTGCACGTTCTCTAATCCCTAACACAGTGAACACTGGGGCCGGTGCATACTGAAGCGATGGAGGGATAGATGCGTAACAGGGACAAAAATAATTAATTGTCTTTGTGATTGAGTGCTTCTCTCTCCTCTCACTCTGTAAGGAAAATGTAGTGTTGCTTGAAAATAAAGAAATCCTATGCTTACTCAGAGTATAGCCCCACTCAGCTCTACCTGTTTTGGGATTTTAATCAATAACTAGCAAGGGGAAATGAACAGGAGTGGGCATAGGTGAATTTGTGTTGGGAGAGAACAGCAGAAGAAGGGAGGGAAGACCCTAATATTTTTTTAAAATATTTATTTATTTGAGACCCAGAGAGAGTGTGTGAGAGAGCATGCAGGGGGGAGGGGCAGAGGGAGAGGGAGAGAGGGCCTTAAGGAGACTCCCCGCTGAGTGTGGAGCCCGATGCAGGGCTTGGGCTCATGACCCTGAGATCATGACCTGAGCTGAAATCAAGAGACGGCACCACCCAGGTTCCCCAAGAAGAACCTTATTTTTGGGGAACCTTGGGGAGAGTTTGGTCTGTTCTGTGGGAGAGTACAAGAGTGAAGGAAGGCTTTGGGCTGCTAGAGGGTGTGAGGGTCGTCGGTGAAGGTGGTGACAGAGAGCAGTGGCAGCAAAGGGGGCATTTACCTGCATTTGCCCAAGTTTTCTTTGAAGGGACTACTCCATCTGAAACTGGAGTGAGGGGGCCCGGGATTTATTTGGGTTGTGAGTGATTTGACGTGTCAACAAACACCAAGTAATATATTGTTAGTGTGAGGATAAGTGAATAGCTGAAGCATGTGGTGGGGAGATGCTTCGTTGGCCATATGATCCTGAACCGTGGTTCTTAAAACGGGACTCCCCAGACCAGCAGCGGCAGCATCACCTGGGAGGTTGCTAGAACTGCAGATTCTCAGGCTCTACCCCATGTCTGCAGAACTAGAAACTCTGGGGTGGGGCCAGTGTTCTGTATTTGCACAGGACCTCTAGGGGATTCTGGTCACACAGCCGAGTTGGCGAACCAGGGGACCAGGGAGTTGCTGTCCTCACAGTCTCCCTGCGGTTGCAGCAACAGTAGAGGCTGTAGCTGACCAGGACCCTCTGAAATTCGGGGGGCTTGGCTAAAGAGGAGCAGGGGCCATTGTTTTCCTATGCATGATGACAACTTTTTCCTGAAGACTTCATCATTTGAAAGGCCTCCTAAGACAGAAGCAGAAACATTTTGAGCTTAGCAAAGAAAACAAATGGGCTGAATATTAAAAAGGGAAAGAGAAAAATTTCTACAGCAGTCACACTGAACAAAACATGAGAATCTATGCCACTACCGGCTCACGAGCCTGGGAAAGTGACCTGGTGGTGGATGAAATGGGACTGGGTGGCCGGTCAGAGGCTCCAGGTGTAATCACCCCTGATGTCACAGTCACGCAGATCCTGCTTTGGCTTTCTAGTCTTTCAGCGGTAACTTCGGAACTCGTGAGCTTTTCAGCTGTTTACCCACCAGTACTGATATTCTCTTCTTTAAGTAGTGGTTTGTTTTTTTCTTCTCTGAGTATAAAAATAACGTTTATGTAGAAAATTTTTAAATACTGAAAAAAAAAAACCCAAAGAATATAATAAAATTACCTTCCAGTATTCCCCAGACAGAGCTGTCCATTGTTAATATGATAGGAGATACACGTGTGGGACTGTTTTGTAATGGAGAATAGGGATGATTTCTATCTAAATAAAGCGTTGTATTCTCTTTCTCCACATTGTTATGAACGTACCCTCGTGTGCTTCAGGATTCTTTGAAGATATGATTTTTAAGTACAACACATTTTTTTATATGTGTGGGAAGTGTACTCTATTTAATCAAGTTTGCTTTCTTTTTTTGTTAAAACGGTATCATCACAGATCTCTTTTCAATGTTGGTAGATGATTGGGTCAAATGAAGATTTTAAATACCCTTGATTGTATTACCAAGTTGCTTCCCAAATGGTTAGGTCACACTTCATACTCCACTCAATGTAGGAGCAGAATTGAGAGGCTCCACTTTATGTCTTGTCTACTGGGTTTCCTTTTGTGAACTGTTTATGACCTTTGCCTTTTCCCCCCATGGGAATGTTTGTTTTTCTTATTGATTTTTAAGGCCTCTTTATATGTTAAGCCCTTAACCCTTTGTTACATGGAACACTGGCAGATTCTGAGTCTTTTGTTTGCCTTTTTATTTTGCTTTTGGTGCTTTTTGAACTAATTATTTTTGCAGTTACATCTTTGCCTTCTGGATCCTAATATTTAAGAAGAACTCATGCATTTTCTTTTAGTTGTTTTATATTTTATTTTTAATATTTAACTCTGAATTTTCCTGGAATTTATTTTGGTACTGTATTACGGCTGCTTAGATTTTTCCACCAGTGGCTGAAACTGTCTCTCCCATTACATGTGTTCTTTTGTGGTGTGAGTTTGCCTGACTGTCTTCTCACAAAGTGGAGTTCATTCCTCTTCCCCGTTTGAATTTGGACGAACCGAAGATTCCTTTGGCCAGTCATACATGGTTGAGGTCATGTGGTGCCTGTTGCGGAATGGTCCTTACGGGCCGGAAACAGCCTCTTCGAAGTCAGCTGCCGTGCTCTTAGGAGCCCACGTGCTCTGCAGCGGCCACGTGGAGGTGTTGCCATTGACTGCCAGCACGTGAGAAGTCTGTGCAGTCCCTCCCTCAGCTCTAGCTGACATGGCCCAGCGCAGGAGACCCTGAGCGAGAGGCACGCCGCTGAGCCTGGTCAACCCTGGCCAGATCCTACAAGGTCCTAATAAATTGTTGCTTTAAAGACCGTATATTTGGGGATGGTTTGTTATGTAGCGATACATAATCAGGACATAGTGGGATAAGGATTCAGCTTTTATTCCCCCCAGACAGCAGATAGTTGCTCTATTACGGTTTAGCGAACAGCCTCCTTTCCTCCACTCATGTGTAGTGGGCCATTGTGTGCTGAATGTTGTTGTGTATCTGAGGTCATGACCTTTTGCTTCGGTTTTGTTTCTCTTCGGTTCTGTAGGCTTCCTTTAGTGTTCCATAATTTTTACTTTCATAGCTCTATAACATATTTATTTTCTTCTTCAAAACCTTTTAGTTCGTTAGTAGCGTTCATTCTTCCAGAACTTTAGAATCTGTTGTCAAGGTAGTAAATAAGGAAGGGTACATTAGCACTTTGTAATCAGTCATGGTTTTTCACCTGAATGTTGTTGTCTGCTGGGGATGTTTGGCAGTGTCTGGACGGACTTAATTTCGGATGTCACAATGGTGGGGAGAGCTGCTGGCATCTCATGGGTAGAGGACAGAGATGCCGCTCAACACCCTACAATGTCCAGGGTATCCTCCTCCCAACACACACACACACACACACACACACACACACACACACACACGGGCGCGTGCGCATGCGAGTTATCTGGCAGAATTATCTGTCAGTAATGAGAGGCTGAGAAACCATGCACTAAGGTTATGAAACAGTTTAGAAGAGTCAACGTACTCTATTAGTTTCTGCACCTTGGAACATGTATATATTTATCCATGTCTTCAGAAAAAAAAGTAGTTTTTTTCATATTACATGCTATGCCTAGGTATTTTTACCCTTAAAAATATTTCCCCTTATATTTTAAAACTCATAATTGAGAATATATCAGAAATCTATTGCTTTTGCCCTATTTACATTTTGACTTGTCACCTGATTGAATTTTCTTTTTATATATAGTGATTTTTAGCAGATTCTGTTGCATTTTAGAGGTAGATGGAATTTCCTGAAATTTAATTTGATAGAAGGTGGGGAAAGTAAACGCAGTTTTTACTCAGAAAATGTTTGAGCTAGAAGGGACTTGAGAGGTTCCTTAATCCCTTGCCTTCCTGTAAGTGAGGATAAATCTGAGACCTAGAAAAGTTAATTTACCTGTCTCATGTCACATTGTATAGGAGCCTGGAGAGGAAAGAAGCACACACAAAAGTAGCCTTTGGATGACAGTATTGAAAATTCTCACGGTTTACATAAAAATTGAGAGCTCCACACTGGGTTTTAAAGCCTTTGGAAATGTCACAGAGCATTGGCAGTGGGTTTAGGAAACTTGCCTTCCAGACTCTTCCCTGCCTCGTCTGCAGCGTCCTGGCAACCCATCCGCGTGTTCTTCCTGGGGCAAGAACTCTGCCTCACAGAGCGTTCCCAAGTCACTGCTGCTTGCTAGGTTTTTCTTTGGGGTGAGCTGCGCTCTATCTTCTTGCGTTCAACACACTGTGGTGGGTGAGTGGTGTTGGAGGAAGCAGAGTCTTCGCAGCTGCTGAGATGGCCACCGGCAGAGGTTTGAAGGGCAGTGGGAGAAACCGTTACTGGCCAGTGGACTAGGTGAGATACGGGGTTGGGAGGGTTTGAAGTTCCAGTTTCCAGGTGGTCAAGACCCGTGTGAACTGGGCGTCCCATAAATACTTGTCAGATAGGGTTTTATAGAATTTTACATGAAGTTTTTTCGATCTTTTTCTTTTTTTGAGAGGCCTTAGGTAAGAGTTCGGCCCAAGGAGAACTGAATATCCTAACCCCAAATACCCTTGGTCCTGCCACCTTCCAGAGGTTCTCGTTTCCTTGCGGACTTCAACTGGGGCTCTCCCCGGCTGGGGAGGCTAGGGAGCAGGTCTAACTAGGAATGGGTGATTCTTGTGTTCCAGTACCAGGCAGGGTTGTGGGCCATGGGGACTCCATCCAAACTCATTGACATGACGAGGAGCGCTTTCATTATGTCGGACTCCTGAAGGCGGAACTGTTCCTCAGAACGAAGACAGAGACAGTAAGGCCACAATGCGAAGGAACTCCCTCAGTGCATGATTGCTAATTGGACAATTGTTTTTCAATTATTATTATGTGAGAACATAATCATTGCCTGATAGCCCCGCTCATTGCTTGTAAACTTTCTTTGAGATGGAAATCTTTTTAAAACTTATGCTGTCATATGTTGAAATTAGATTTTCCCCCCCATTCCTTAACTAGATGCTTGCTGTCCAGGAGCCGCCTGAATATTGGTTCCACGGCACATTCACCTGTGGCCCATAAAGAATGAGGCGCTGGTCCCACTAGAACCTGGCGCTCAGCCATGGTCCAGCTAAAACCCAAGGTTTAAGAGATTTAAGCAAACTCAAACTGAACCTTTTTTTCAACTCTTGAAGGTAAACAATCTCATTTCTCTCTGCTCTTGAAAATTCATAGATTTCGTCTGATCTGGGAGAGTGGTGTCTTTGTATCCTCTAGGCTTGTAGACAAAGGGAAGGAGAAATCTATCCGGGGGCGTTTCTAGACTCACTTTATGGACAGAAGTGGGACTTCTCTTTAGGCACAGTTGTAAGGTAGGGGGTCTCTGTGTCACTCTGCACTCCTGATCATCCCCTCTTCTTTGCTTACTCCTTTTCTCTACTGACTATTCATCTCTTCATGAACGATCCTGTCCCAAATTCAATGCTCATTGTGTAGGAGGAGCCCTGCCATCTGCCATCTTTATTCTGTTTTGAAGGCGAAAGACATTTTTAACTGCCTCAGAGGTATTTGCACCATTAAGCATCATTTATAACTGACAGCCCTATGAAAATAATAGGATACAGTAGAGAGGGAGATACTTGGGCACCTGACTACTGGAGTTTTTGTCCTGCTTCTGCTGTTAACTAGCTGTGTGTCCTGGGGACAGTCGCTTTCCCTCTCTGGACTTGAATTTTACCACCTGTATAATAAGGAGGTTGGAAATGTGGTTTCTATTATTCCTTCTTGGCACGTAAATCTATGAATTCAAAGCATGGTGGGAGTGAGGATGCATCTTTTCTCATGAAGGAAGTCCTTGAAATGATTTCACAGTTAATTATTCTAGTTTAAAGTTAGTCTTCTAGATTATGAGAGATGAAAGGTTTTCATTGTGATCTGCAGGTAGGAAAGGAAATTAACACTTGCTGAGTCAGGGGCCTCGATTATTTATTACATGATCTCACCAGGTTAGACTTGACAGGGAGGTTTCATCTAAATGGTTTGGTCAAGTTCACCCAGTTGCATAGCTATGGACCAAACTTGGCTTCCTGGCCTTGTGACTTGACTCTGGCCTATCCCTGCTTGTCTCTATATCACTGACCACACCCACCTGTACCTCCTCACCTCTCTCCTCCTTCTGTTACTATTTTTACTGTGGAGTGAAAGCCTGCATGCCTAGGGACAGGTGATAGCTGATAAGATTCTATTTTTATGTCAGTGCAGTTTTGAAAGATAAAATCTCGTGTTACTGAGGCAGAATTTTAAAGATTTTATTTATTTATTGGACATAGAGAGAGCACATGAGTTGGGGGGAAGGGGCAGAGGGAGAGGGAGAAGCAGACTCCACGCTGAGCAGGGAGCCCGATGTGGGACTTGATGCGCAGCTCGATCCCGGGACCTCGGCACCATGATCTGAGCTGAAGGCAGCCGCTTAATTGGCTGAGCCACCCAGGCGCCCTGCTGGGGCAGGATTTTAGAAAAGACCCCCTTTAAAGCTATTTGCATTGTTCTAAGGATGGGTTGGTTTCTAGTAGAAAGGGTCCCTTATAAACTGTTGGGCTGTGTGGGAGGTTGCCCCTTCAGGGTACCTCATATTTACTTCTTTTCGCACCTGACACATTATGTAATTGTCTTTGTGCTTGTCTCTCCATGTGTGCGCACATGTCTGCATGTGTGAACACACACCTCTTGGGCTCTTATTTCCCTGGTATGTAGCTTGATGAATTGTGTGCACTCAAGACTGTTAAATGAACAGAAAATTAGTCCCTTCTGTAGTAAGATGTATGCAGATGAGTATTTTCATATGGTGTTCCTGAAGATCACCGTCATTATCACCATCACATCCTCCTCAATGTCCCAGCAGGTTTGTGGTCACATGACCCCGTTTGTGGCAACTAGATCGTACAAATTCAGGTATCATTCCTGAGCCGGCTTCCGTGCGGAAACCGGGGTGTTAGAGGCTGTGGGTCCAGTCGTCCCGTCTCCTCCCCATTTAGAAGAATTTGCCCAGTTGTGTGGAGGTGATGGCTAAGAGGGATGAGCCCTTAGGCGTCCTTATGTGATTTTGGAGTGGGACTGATTGCCCTTCACTCCTCACTTTTCTCAAGTTACTGTGTTTTTCTGAACCTCAGATCGCCTCATCTTTGAAATGGGATGGTAATAATCAGGACTGTGTTCTGAGCTGAGTGGGTTCATCCAGGCCCTGAGCCACATATCCACCCAGTACCAAGCTTATGAGGCTTCCATTAATGTTAGCTCTCATGTGCCTTTAATGTGTAGATGTATTATTATTAATAGTAGTAATAACAGCAGCAGCAAGTAAGAGTCTAAGTTTTTGGTGAGGAAAGATGATCGCTGTGTAGCTATTAAGGTAACTTCTGCACCTCTGTCTTGGTACTTCTGAGTGGCTAGGGAGAAGGGGGAGGAGAGAGAAGTGTGTTAGACTCTTGTTTCCATACAGGGCTTCACAGAAAAGGTGACAAGGCCAACAGTTGGCTGCATCCATAGGGTGGAGCTGTGTGTGCTGGGAGATGCAGTCTCTTTGGTGGGGAGTGGGAACCTCAGGGCGTGGGGGGCGGTGGCGGGGCGGGCAGGGATTCCGGGCTGCCTGGAGCGGACTCTGTGTGGAGGACGTGGGGCCTCCTGTGAGGGCTGCCAGCAAAATGGTAAAGTCAGATTTCATCCAGGATCTGCGCTAATTCTTAGGAGTTTTCCCGAACCTTCTTTTCACTATAATAAGAAAGAGGGGGGAGGGATTGGGAGCTAAAGCACTCTGTGTTCAAGTTAAATGTTAACTCCTTTGTGTAGTTAACAACTAACTTACCTTTTTCTTTTGCAAAAGGTAAAAAGAGAGGGAGGAAACACAATGCAGCAGTAACCACCTAACTTAAAAAAAATCCCATTTGCTGTTGTGGTTGCTTATTTTTGAGGTAGTGCATATGTAGCAATTATAAAGATGTATGCAAACTTGAACAGCAGACTGTAGACTCACCTTCCCAAGCTCCCGGTGTGGCTTTTGCAGGGTTCTCAGACACAGCCATTTTCCAACACATTCCTAGTTTAGCCATTAGAAAATTATGGGTTTTATTTGTATAAACTCAGCGGCTAAAATAGCACTTCCAGAAAGGTGGGTGAGCTCATCGCCGCCGTCTGAACCAGGCAAGTTAATGACCTGCCCCGTATTGTTTGTGCGGCTAGCGGCCAGCACTGGCTGGCTGACTTCACCAGCATTCCCACTTGAAGGGAGACATTGTTTCCTTAGCTGCATTTGTCAGATGCTTTTCTCTTCCACACACCAGCCTTTGCTAAATGTCCTAGCTGTCCCTGAATGTGCCCGCCAGGACATTGTGAAGCTAAAGAGCCAGGTAGCCCTGGAAATCTAAGTCCAGTACTCTGCATAGCTGTGCGAGACTCCCAGCCAAGAGAAAGGTGGCAATACCTCCCCCCTCCACACACACACACCTTTACACAAGCAGACGCTGCCTCCTGTATGGAAGCTCCCCAGGGGGCCAGCCTCTTACTTTCAGCCCTTCTAAGTGTCAGTGACCAGACAGCCTGGGAACGTGAATAACTTAAGCACGAGGTGATTTGCTGAGAATTCTGACCATTTTTCAGGAGGAACAATGGTATTGTGCCGAGTGGAGGTCGGAGGTACCTGGAGGAAGGGGATCAGGGATGGTGGAGTGTGTACCTGCTGTAAGAAATTACAAGAGAGCATGATGTTGAACTTCCGGAACTTAGGGTACTACCGGCATCGTGTTCAGCCTGGCAAAGGAATGAACGGCCCGAAGAGAGGAATTTCATTGGACTTAGAAATGTGAACATCAAGTTGCTAGGGCAAGTGTAGGAGAAGTGTAAGAGCCAGAGGGTGGAGTACCTTTGGTGGAAGAGATGCGTTTGACTCCGAAGAAGCTATTCCGCAGACAGCGTGTAGAAAGGAAAACAACGTTGTTTTTAAAAGTCAAACCGAGTGCTCCTCAGAGCGACTGCCAAATAAAATCCCGGCACACTGGCTCTGGCCTCTTTTTAAATGAGCAGTTTCTGCATTATCCTCCCCTTCCGCTGTGTTTATCTAGAGGGCTGTTTAATTTTTATTACGAGGCTAATCCCTGGATTAAAGACATAAGACATTCCATCTGTAAGTAGGAGTGTAGGTGTGTGGGATGAATTTCTGTACTGGAGCAAAATCTAATTCACTGTTGAGGGGATTGTAACTACAGATGCTGATTTAGAAACCTGTTTGCCAGACTCAGGTGACTTTGATAAGGCTTTTGTTCTTTTTAGTCTCATGCATTTGTGCACACATTCTTGGGAAGATTGCTGCAGGGTAGTGTTGCATGTCAGAGAGGAGGGAAGTTTAGTTATTAACCCCACATAGAGGGTGAAGGGGGGCCACAGGCAGGCTGTGGAATGAGGAAAAGGCCGGGTTGAAACATTTCCAAGAGGTATTTTTGTTGTTTATACTTGTTAATTATTAATATTAATTATTGATGAAAAACGGTTTTAAGTTACATGCCACACATTGTTTAGAAATAAATTATCACATTTCTTATCTGTAACTACAGTAGATATTAAACTGTTTTGAATAATCAATACATATTAATTTAGCAAGATTTTCCCTCTTCCTTCAGTGTTACAGAGCAGAAGCCATGAATTTCTGGCTCATAAAGAATTTGTTTTGTGAAAGTGTACTTTCCCCTCAGCTTTGGGTGGATTTTAACACTAAATGACTATGTTAAGAACTTTATTTGACCAAATCAGGTCAGTAATTATAAAGTATCTTTAGAACAAAGTACATGTTTCAGGTAAGACACACAGGTAATACACAAGACTTTGTAAGTTAGCATTGCCAGACTAGTTGTGAGTGTTGCACTTTGTTTCGGCCGTCAGTGCCTTTTTAGAGACGTAGTCTATGATCACCTTAGTTTCTTGGAAATGAACTTGTACCGAGTTTCCGTGCTTTGCGGTTTATCCTATAGCTTTAAATGAAGTATTCTGTTCAAATTTCAGTGGACAGGTGTGTATGATACAGGATTGATGATGACTCAGAGTCAGAGCTGGTTGATGTCCACATTGTGTGTGTGAGGTGTGGGGGCAGGGGAGGGCAGGGAAGGAGAGGGCAGGGAAGGAGAGGAGAGGGCTGAGGGGGTGGGCGGTTGAGATGGAAGGTCCCTCTGACAGATTGGGAACCGATAGAACTTGGAGACACTGTTCTTCGAGTCTGGAAAAAGTTGGTATTTACGCTTCTTAGTCATTGTGAGCTTTTTGAGTGTTAGTAGATTCATTTCCCCCTGAATTTTACGTACTGTCCTTGGGTTTCCTATGGACTTCACCCATTCTGATGAGTCGGCTCTACTGAATATCACCGCAGTCGTGTGTGAAGGTACCAGTTATTGGTTGTAGAATATAGGACACGCAGTCACACAGTCTCTGGGGGTGACCCAGATTGGTGTGTATTTGCAGTAGGGAGAGGTTGTAGTAGTGACTCGAAGACTTTACCTAAGGTAGAAGAAGCAGGCTGATCCTGGATCACTTCATTCTCTCTGTCATCTGAAAGACTTGCACACTGACCTCATCCAGAGCTCGGTGTCTGATCTCTGTGAGCAGTTGATTCACCACTTTTGAGAGCCCCAAGCTATGATCTCAGATTCTCTGGGGGATCTGGGAAGGTCTCCTTTACCTGTATGAAGTTGATGGCCACTTAAACCTTGCTTTCGATGGGCTCACTTCATTCGGGAAAGAAAATTCTGCATTTGTGAGAAATGAAGGACTCTTGCCTTTTTCAAGGAAGCTGACAGCGCTTGGTTTCTCCAGAGAGGATTACTGGTGAAGACAATTATGAAGAGAACAAGTAACTCTTTTGAATACACAACATGTTCTTGCTTAAATATTTCCCAGAACAATTCTAAAGAAACATAATACAGGTAAGTTTTGTTATGTTCTCACTGTGAGTTACGTTTATGAGAAACAAAAATAGGATTAGAATCATAGAGGAGGAAGAAAAGCTTTTTTGTACCAGTGGTTTATGTTTTATATCCCATGAATTCTAACCATTTATAAAATTATTCTGGTTTCTTGCCCCTACTCATGGTTGATTTTTTTCTTTCTTTTTCCATCTAGAGACCTTTGAATTATTTTTATTCATAAGTGAAAAATGTATTACAGCTTTATTTCCTTTTATTAATAGTTCCTTCTTGCCCTTAACCACATCTCTGACTTTTTGGCGTGTAAAGTCCAATGAGCTCATGCTTAATCATGTATAAACAACCGTCTAATTATATGGTTTTGAATTTTCATTTGACCGACTAAACAAAAATGACACCGAAAAGAGAACCCTGACAGCCTCCTTGTCTTTGGGTACCTGGCCTTTCTCTCCCTCACTCTCTCTTCGTGCATTTAGTAAAACGCATGTGAAAAGTCACCAAAAAATTACTTCGCGTTTGCCAGACCCTACGGCAAAATTGTTCTTTTCAAGGCTACGTGTCAGAAAAACAAATCAGTCGAGCTGAATTATATGTCTTCTTTACACATTTCTTTCGGACTCTGTTCTTTCCTCCTCTGGACGGAGGTGTTACCTCAGTTCCTTGTGCTGCTGGTGTCGGATGACAGAGCGGCCAGCATTCACGGAGCGGGATTTCTCAATCTTCATCCCTCTGCCGGCTCAACTGAGGGACAATAACAACCTTCCCAGCTGCCATATTTTCCCACCCTCCCCCAGTCCATTCTGACTGACACATTTTTGAAAGAAGGTAGTGGGAAAATCTTTCCAAACAAAGGTGCTCACTGTGTTTAAATAGTGAAGGAAAAAGCTGTCCATTCCCTTGGTCCTAGAGTCCTGAACAAGGAGCAAAATCTCGTTTGAACCTTGAGATGGTTTCACCACAGGTAAGCTTGGTGTGCTTGATAGAAGATGACCCCCCAAAAAGATATAACCCCCTTCTTTTTTCTGGATACTTCACAAGATGACTACCTAAGAGAGTAGGTTTGGCTATAATGTATTTAACAGCTACGAGAGAGAGGAAAGGGAATGGGCTACCTGAAATTCTGCTAAAGTGATTTATTTTCTCACTAATTCCTCCGCCTTAAAACACAATTTGATTTCTTGAAGTCTGCGACTCTGAAACATGCATATCTCTAAGCACTAAGTGACTTTGTATACTAGATGGGGTAGGTATATTTGGGTGTAAATTGTATTGACTATATTTGAGAATTTAGAGCTTAGAATGATCTTGCTAAGATCAGTATCTAAACAGTTAGCCTCATGAAAATATTTTATTTTTATTTATTTTTTTTAGAGAGTGAGAGAGCACGTGCATGCATGCTCATTTGGGGGTAGAGGGGCAAAGGGAGAGGGGGAAAGGGACTCTCAAGCAGATTCCATACGGAGTGCAGAGCCTGATACGGGGCTCAGTCTCATGACCCTGAGATCATGACCTGAGCTGCAACCCAGAGTTGGACCCAATTGAGCCATCCAGGCTCCCCCTACTGAAAATATTTTAGAGATACCTTCGTAATTTACTTCACCAGCACATGTACAAGAAATTTTTTTTTTTTAAGATTTTATTTATTTGACAGAGAGAAACACAGCCAGAGAGGGAACACAAGCAGGAGGAGTGAGAGAGAGAGAAGCAGGCTTCCTGCCGAGCAGGGAGCCCCATGTGGGGGGCTCGATCCCGGATCTCCAGGATCATGACCTGAGCCGAAAGCAGTTGCTTAACCAACTGAGCCACCCAGGTGCCCCAAGAAATGGTTTTTAAAAATTATTTCTTTTAAATCAAAGCAAATGAGATCCCAAGACCCCATGTTGTTGGCGGGCAGGAGATCTAATCTCAGTCTTTTTTTTGCATGGGGTGCCTAATGCCTTGCCAGGGTAAGAGGAGACCCTCGGATCTTTGTACAGAGCAGAGCATTCCAGGAGCTCTCCTGATTCATGGTCCGCAGGTTTAGCTGAGTTGCCCACTGTCCAAGGCCAGGGATTGCTGCTGTATACACTGCTTGGGCACAGGGAGCTGCCGGAGCTGGAGCTGGGAGCCCAGACCTAGAGTCTGCTGTTCGTACATTTGCCATGCAGCCACGGCACCCCCCGCCCCCTGCAAACATACACACACTGCCTTCCTTGACTTTGGGCACTGTCCCCTTCTCCTGGCTTCCTCTTCAGGGGCAATCCTCTCTGTCCCCATAGCTTTTTAGCACCTGGATAATCTCAGTGAATGTAGGGTTCTGCACGGGACTAGGAAAGAGGATACAAGCAAAGAGTATCTACTTTTAGCTCTCTTAGAATAACCCCTCTCAGACAAAGGAGCCCAAATTACAAACCCTAGCTCAGCACATTTTCTTGCCGTATACCTGGGCTGCTAACGGCTTTGGAGCATAGAGTCCAGACTCTACAGCCTACAGGCACAAAGTACCCGGCTGATGAGGCACCTGAGCAGCCCTGGGGGACTTCTGGGTGTAGGAATCTGGGTACTGTTTGGTTCTTAGAAGATGGGTGACTGAATTTTTAATGTCAGAAAATGTAATCTCCATACTCATCTGCCTTTTCTCTGGGTCTGATGCTCTGGGCCTCCCGTCTGGGCTTGCAAGCCCATGTAGCATATGTGACAGAAAATATTTATGGGAGAGTGTGTGTCGCTGGTTCTGAGGAATCACTGTTTGAGGGAAAACAAAGGTTAACCCAGCAGCTTTTAGTAACTGTGCAAGTCTTGACTTTGAGAACTAAGACGTTATCTCTCACATGAAGGAGTGAATGAGATTTGCCCCTGAACCAGCTCTTAGATGCTGAAAAAAAAGTTCTATTGGTTTATACTGAGTAGTTTAGACTGCACTCCCTTATGTTGAGTGTGTGTGTAGGGAGTGTGGAGAGAGGAAGGCAAACTAATATTCCCAGCGATTCAGTAATTCAGAGACAAAGACCCATCAGCAAGTGTAGTCACCACTGGTCATACAGTAAGGGGTCCCACGGGGGGGGGGGGGCAGCTTTGCCATTTCTCATCCCATCTTTTGCTTTTGGTTGACTTGGGGGAGAAACAGTTTAGGGAAGACATGATCTTGATTTTTGGACAAGAGTTTGGAATCTAGTACAGGCCCTGGAATTGGAATTTGGAATTCTGACATGCCTTTCAACAACCTTCTTTTTTGTTTCCTTTATAACATCATTTGTGTTTACTCTGCCTTTGCTTCTGCCTGACCTGTCCCAGGGCCTCAGCCCTGCACCCTGAGATCATAGCAACATCCTAGCTTGGTTTCCTGCCTTTAGTCTTTGCTCTGTCTTCGTATGTGCTGGAAGTCGTTGGACTGTCCCCTCATAGTCCCTCACTACACCCGTGCCTAAACACCTACTATAGCTTTCTTGGTGGGGGGATAGGGGGCTGGCCTTGGAGGTCCTATATAATCTGGTAATCCTTTAATGAGAAGGGGAATACCCACAGCTCACAGAGTACTGCCTGTGTGCTAGGCACTATTCTTTTTTCTTTTTTTTTTAAAAAAGATTTTATTTATTTATTTGAGAGAGAGAGAGAGTGAAAGAGAGCACGAGAGGGAGAAGGTCAGAGGGAGAAGCAGACTCCCCACAGAGGTGGGAGCCCGATGTAGGACTCGATCCTGGGACTCCAGGATCATGACCTGAGCCAAAGGCAGTGGCTTAACCAACTGAGCCACACAGGTGCCCAGCTGGGCACTATTCTAAGTGTTTTACACCCATTGACTTGTTAGTTCTCCAAATAGCCTTAGGAAGGTAGGTGCAAGAACTGTCTCCATTTTCCAGATTAGGAAACAGAGGCACAGAGAGCTTAAGGAACTTGCCCAAGGTCACACAGCTGGTGAGTGAGGTCATTCTGACCCTAGTATTTCTATTCTTGCTGCTTGCCCATGTTGCCTCCATGCCACTTGCCCTCCTTCACTCTGACCAGCCCACTCTTTGGGCTTCCCTCTCCCCTCCAGCATCAGGAGGCTCAGATCCAGTCTTACTCCTCCACCGTGCTCCCTCTCGCATCTGTAGATCTTGTTCTTGTTTGGGCGCTTTATATACTCAGCATCATGGCAACCGAGTTTAAGATGAGGTGTTTCTTAACTGTTCCATGTATTGGTTAAAATTCTCTCCAGCCGATCAGGAGCTCATTGCGGGCAAACCCAAGAGCCTAGGGCTCCACTCACAGCGCAGCACCATGTCTGCAGAGTGTGCTCAGTCAATGCGACCTCATCAAGGGGAACAGAGGCAGTGTCCTCCCATTAAAGTATGCAACTTCTCTCCTTTGCTCCCAGCCTTTGTTACTATTTATGGAAGTCCTGTCTTTATAGAGTCCATGTAGGAATTTCATCTTGAACCCCTTCATGTTCACAGATCACTCCCCTGGCTTGAACCTGTGAAGTCAGATGGTAAGCAAGCATCGTCTCGCCCGTCCATGGGCCCGCACTCCTCGGAGCGGTGCGACCCTGCGCAGCTCTTCTGCTGCCGCTTCCAGTCGTGATTTGCTTACCTAACAAATGCAGCTCCTCTCTTCCTGTGGGGTTGTTAAAAAATGTGTCCAGGGAAAAGCAGTAAAATGTGCTTACATTTCCTCTTTGGTTTTCTAGGCTAATTGTTGGTGAACTTTATTTAACACTCTTGCTAAACTAAGAGTCTCTATGGAGGGAAGCAGCTTTCAGTTAACTTGGCAAATCATTACCAGGGAGAACAGAAGGGTCAGCATAAGCACTCTGTACTAATTAGTTGATAATTGATGTACAATAGCTGACTGACGGGACTTTAGCATATAAACTTGGGGAATGTTGTTTAATATATCTTTGCATCTTTATGAGGTGGTTTGGAACCGTGTATTAATAACATCTTATCAGGAGCGCCCGGCAGTGAGGGGATAGATGGAGGGTTCATGTCCAGGAATCCAGGGCACTGAGTGGTACAGAAAGGAATATGATATTTTTTAATCTCTTGGGGTATAAATATGATTCCATTTAATGCAGGGATCAAATAAAATGAGTAATGCCAGCAATTCCACACTTGGGGGCCAACATTCCTGAATGCTGACTAAGGTTAGCAGAGTGTTGGTGTGAAAGTTATATTCTTTGTGGGGTAAACGTGGTAGATGCCAGCTGCACTCCGAATGGCCGAGTGGTGGGAGAAATGCGTGGCTCGTGGGAATCTCCGTTGGTCTGGATTCAGCTTTGGCCTGTTCATTGACTGGGACTAGGTAACGCACTTTGGAACGGAGTCTTTAGGGGATCGCCCCTCCTTTTAAAATGTGATCTCCTGAATCCTTATCTACGAATCATGAAATCTCCAACCTTATTCTAACGCGTTCCCATAGCCACGGTTTTCTGCATTCTGTCCTTTGCCAGCATGTGGCCAGCTTCCGGTTCATGTGCTCCCGCAGCTTTTGTACCTGAGTCCTCCAGAGGAGTCTTGGGCCAGCGAGGCTTCTGGCAGGCCCCAGCACTACCCCCAGCCCACGGCCAGGTGTGTGGCAGCGGGCCAGGGCCACCAGCGTCATCGGGCTTCATTGGTTTGAGGTGGAGCCTGTGAATTTGAAGTTTTGCAAAGCTTCCCTGGTAACATGGACAGGCAACCAGGTGTGGAGCCACTGGGAAACACGTGCCGTCCGTTGGTACCTAGTCTCCACGGTGACTAGAGGAGCCCTGGACGTCCATTTCCTTCTTTCTCCTGGTCAGACAGAGCTTCCTTCTGCAGGCGGCCCTGACTTCTCTTCCTCTCGCCCCAGTACACGCCATGCCTACATCCTTCTGTTTCCATGACTACACTCTACTGTCTCCTTCTCGTTCATGCGCTCCTTCTTCCTTCATTTCTAGCTTATTGTTTTCCAAAGAGTGTTTCTTAGAATATCAGTCTTGGGTGATCTCATAGGGAAAGAAAAAAAAAAATATTTCATATTATTTGCTCCTGTGGGTGTTATATGCATTTGCATTTTTTAAAGGCTCTGAAAGGAAAGACTCTGTAATATAAAGATGTAGTTTACCTCCACTGTGTTAGGGTTTCCAAAGCTGTTTTGACTGTGGATCTCTCCCTGACCTTGCCTTATGTTACCTAATTGAATACCCTTGGACTTCCTGAAGAACTTTGGGAATTGCCTTTGTAATTAAAATTATTATTCTTCGCTGAATTGTCTGGTTCATGGAATTTTTCTCCCTCTTCTGAATGCCTGTTTCTCTGATTCAGCTTTGTGCTTAGTCCTACACCGTCCTGTCTCATTATCTGATTGTTCCTAGGTGAGCGGCTTTGTTTCTGCAGACTGTGAGTTCCATGGAGGCAGGACGCTCTGTCCAGTATGCTTTACCTCCCATAGGTTTTGCATAGTTTTGAGCACTTGTAACATTCTCTGACTTGAAATGCTTTACCCCCGAGTAGAAAAGCCAGTCATGTCATTCTGATTCTCACCATTTGGTGTTCTTAGCCATTTACCCATGCCTTGCTGTATTTCAGAGTAACACTCTACACACTCACATATAGTCATTAAGTTGTCACTACTGCATCTCAGCAGTGAAACATTACCAATTTGACACAACACTACATAGGAAGCTGAATATGTTTAGTATGCAAGAATTTCTTATTTCTAGTTTTAAGGAGGCGTATGAATGAAGGCTGGAGAGAATCTAAGAATAAGATAGAATGGCAGTGAGGAGAGAGGGAGGCCGGAAGCCAGGGCCAATGGAGAGAAGGATGAGTCTACTGTGTTTTGAGGAGAAGGTCTTGGAAAGGGAAGTGTCAGTCTTTAGTTCCCAGTCACCGGAGAAAAGAGGTGCTGTGGACAATATCAGAAAGTACCAGAGATAAGTTCTTTAAAATAAAATATAATTAACAGTTACAATGTATTTATTAAATGCCAAGCCACTAAACATATGACCGATGTTAGGTCTTTTAACCCTCAAAACAACTCAGTGAGGTATGCACTAGTATTGATCCATATTTTCTAGATCAGGACAGTGAGGCACAGAGAGGTTGAGTAACTTGTCTAAGGTCACACGGCCAGTCCATGATGGAGCTGGGGTGCTCGCCCATTCTCATAACTCTTGTGCTTATTTACACATGTTATTTTTTCTTTTATTTTCTGTTTCTCTACTTTTCCGTTTGCATTTCGTGCCCTGATGTGTGGTGACTAACCTACCTCAGCATGAATCTTAAAACCTTTGCTTGAAATGCATGACCCTGGATTGGAAAACCATTGCTCTTTAGGCTGTTCTTGGGATAATTGGTAATATTTGAATAGCAATGGTATATTATATCCCATTATTATGTCCTTGCTAAATGTCTGGAATTTGATAATTTTGCTACGGTTCTATGTACTTAGGAGTGAAGGACAGAAATCTATGACTTACTCTTAAATGGTTCAACAAATTAATAATAACAACAGTAAGCTTATATAGAAGGGATATGGACAGATAAAGAGGTAAATACAGTTTATTAATAGACAAAATAGCTTATTGTCCTATTCTTGCAATTTTTCTATAGTTTTGAAATTTTTTTTAAGATTGTATATTTTTATTTGACAGAGAGAGAGAGGGATAGTGAGAGAGAGCACAAGCAATGAGGAGGGGCAGAGGGAGAAGCAGACTCCCTTCTGAGTAGGGAGCCTGATGCGGTGCTCGATCCCAACACCCTGAGATCATGACCTGAGCTGAGGGCAGACACTTAACTGACTGAGTCACTGAGGTGCCACTATAATTTTGAAATATTTTAAAGTGAAAAGCTGGGACGGAAACCCTGATCCTTAGAGGTGGTAAGACATACTGGTGGTATATGGTGTATTGCTAGTGTGTGAGGGCGTATGTCGTACCGTTGGTGTGTGGGGTCGTGGGTCATACTGCCGGTGTGTGGGGGCATAAGTCATCCTGGCAGTGTATGGTGGTGAGGCATATATTAATATATACTTCTTATTCTCTTCAACAACCCTATGAGTTAGGTACTACTACTGTCCCCATTGTAGGGAAGAGCATACCGAGGCACAGAGACTTCACAGACCTTGCCCAGTGTCACAGAGCCAGTGAGTTGGGGAGGCAGGACTCAGATCCTGATGTGTATTATTATTTCTATCTCCATGACACCTTGCATTTGTGTTAGGTTGAACCATAGAGAAATTGCTTTTATTCCATCATGTTTGAACTACAAGGAAAGCCACCTCCTGTGATCCAGCCTAGAAGCAGGGGTCCTCTCTTCTGTAATGAACAGTTGGTTTGGGGTCCATCTTCGTAGCCAGAATGAGGGCTCCATGGGGGTGGAAACTCTGTCCATCTGTCTCCAGGGATTCCCTGGCTTGTGTTGGCCTTTGGTGACTAGCGATTGAATGCGCAGTAACAACCAAAGAAACTTTGATTAGTCCTCCCCAACTCCCATATATGTGCCATTTCTGTCCCGCTTCCATATCTGTATCATTTTTAGAGGAATCAGTGGGTGGACACAAATCTTTCTGAGGGATGTAGCCTCAGCAAGGGTAACTGCAACACAATCAACTATTTGACTTCAAGAGGACCCTTTTGACTAATGAAGATGTTAATTAAAAACATGTCCCTGCTAGGATGACCTCTCAGTTCAGAAACTCAGAAATGCCATACATTTGTACTCCCCACCAGCACGCAGAGATCTTGGCTAGAATGTATGCTCATTCAGAAGGCCGTCTACTCAGATGCTTATTTGAGCAGTAAACACATTTTTAAAAAACATCATGCGGCCTCTAAAAATAAGCGGTATTTCAAAACGAAAACCAGCACACGAGTGGTTGGCACATCTGGTAGACAGAAAAGCTGTATGGTTTGTTTCCAGGGAGTGATAAGCCAAGGAACATTCAAACTCAGCCAGTTGAAAACTTTCCTTCTGTCTGTGGTGACACCTGGTTTTAAAAAAGTTGGCTTGAGCCTTAAAGCAGAGAGAATATTGGAAGCGGGTAGAGAATGAAACAGCATCATTTACTATCTTGTTTTGTGCAAAGAAGTATAAGGAACAGTTTGCTTCTTCAGGGAAGGGAGTGGAACAAGAAGAGCGATGAGGGAGGCAGCAGTGATAGTAAGAGTAAGGACAATGGCATCTGTGGCCCGTTGAAGACCTAGTTCATGCTGGAAGTTGTGCTCGGGAGCCTTTTGTTTGTCTAATCAATACAAGATGCACAATGATCTTAAGAGGCAGCGTTATTTTTATTCCCATTTTACAGGTGAGAAGGCTTGTGGATGCTTCAGTGATCGCCTGAGTCACAGGACCAGCATGGGGCTGGGGGCGGGGCCAGACCCCAGAGCACAGGGTGGTTCTGAGCAGCCTGGTGGGGGGCCTTACATCTGGCACTGTGAAAACAACGTTGGAGTCGGATGGTTGCCTTGAGCACCACTGGGTCTTGGTCGAGCTATTATTTGCCTTCACTTGTGAGACAGATGATGCCATTTTCCAGAACGTTCTCCCTGCTGTGCCACAACCATTCATAAATTTACTGTTCACCCTCACGCTTCAAGGGTATCATTTGTGACATCTTTCAGAAGCTGTCATTCCTCTGTGGTTATGGTAGTTCAGTGGTAGTTCATGGTAGCCAGTGAATTTGGGAGTAGGAGGTGGAGTAGCCAAAGTGAGGGGGATCCTGGGAAAGGGAGGACCGGTCTCTGTATCACACAGCGGGAAGGTCATCAGAACATGGGAATCTAGGCTAGAGAGTTACAAAGGCAGCCTTGACCAGCATACAATTCTCACCCAGGAAAATGGGTTTATAATGATGATGCCCACAGGCTTCACCGGAGGTCTGACCTAGTTCACAGCACTGTGGACAAGCATCAGGGGATTGACTTGGAGTATGTTTTTCAAATCCGGCGCTGTTTTTTTAAAAAAACAAACCAGGAGGGCTTCAATGGAGATAATGTGTGAGTCTCTAATATTTATGTACAACTGTCTTTTATGTTCATTCATTCATTAAAATTTTTGTTCATTGAGCTATAATCGGCATGCAGCATTCTATGAGCTTCAGGTGCATAGCAGAGTGGTTCACTGCTTACAGGCCTGTGAAATGGTCACCCCAGAAGGCCACTGACCATCCGTCTCTATACAAAGTTACATAAACTGTTTTCCTTTTCTTTCTCGTGGAGGGGACTTTTCAGACTTAACTTCCTTAACAACTTGCAATATGCAATACGGTATTATTAACTAGAGTCACTGCACTGTCCATTACATGCCTGGGACTTACTTATTTTATAACTAACTGGGAACTGTAAGTCCCCTTCATCGCCCCGCTCCCTAGAGCCGCTCGTCTCTTCTCTGTATCCACATTCATTCATTCTAACTTCATGGACAGACTGGTGTGCCCGTCGTTCAGACCCTGGGCTAGGTGCTGAGGAAACAGAGTGATCGCAGACAAGGGTTTTGTCTTCCAAAGCAATATAGTAGAAAAGAGGAGCACCTGGTAGGCTTGCCAACGAGGGAGTTCCCTAAAGGTCCTGAGGCACATGTGTGATGAGAGATGGGGGAGGGGGAACAAAAAGAAGACTTGGTCACGTCTGCCCAGTGGGGGAGGGGCAGCTGGACAGGCGGTGACCTTTGAGTCAAGAGTGTGAAGATGAAGAGGTGCTTGGTAGGTAGACAAGTAACAGGAAGGGTGTCCTCAGCAGAGAGGAGAGCGTGAATAATACGAGGGTTAAGTGAAAAGTTTCAGCAATCACATTTGTATTTATTGATTCTAAGGTGTGCATATTTCTACATCAAAATATCTCTGAAATCTTGATGACCCTACGCTAGATTCATTGGCAGTGTGTGTTCTTACTGGTACATAAAATAATACCATGCCTTACAAAGCTTCTAGCAAAGAAAGTATCAGTATGCTTTATCATCAAATGGTATTTCTTGGTTGTGCTGTTCCAGCTGTTAATATGTATTTGTTTTAAAGGTAGATATTAGTACCTTTTTACTGGGAAGGAATCATGCGTTAAATGATGGATGAGTAGATGATATTGAATTTGATAGAACACCTACTTGTCATTGTGTGGCTGGTAATGATGGGACCTGGGGAGGCGATTCACGGGTCCTACATATTGGACTAGGCTCCAAAGCATCATGTCGACTCTTTCTGAGGTCAAAAAGGGAGTTTGAAAAGCAAATGGCAGGTAGCTTGTTGGAATGTTTAAAGATACTAAATGATGATCACTGTGTAAGAATGTACCTACTACTTTTGGTGTCCAGATGGAGACCTGAAGGTACAGTGTTCTGTGAGTGATGAAAACAGAGACACTATCTATGATTGGTCTCTCAAGGCACAAGAAGCTGCATCAGGTCGAAGTGGTGGAGGGAGGAGGTGAGGGGAAGGTTTTGAAAAAAAAAAAAAAATTGGAGAGAAATTTCTGTTGGAACTAATGATCTTGACTAGTACCCAAGGAAGAAACTAAGCATCCAGTCCCTAAACTTAAACACAGAGGCGCCTTGAAAATGCATCCTAGTAGATCCCATCTGGCAAGGCCACTGATCCCTCTGTGGCCTTGCACAAGTGAATTACCACTGGGATTTCCCAGAGAGCTGGCCTAAAAAGCAGATTCTTGCCAGCTAAAAACACTGCAACTCTCTCAGCATTTTTGAGATGTGGTTTCATTGATGAGAGCATGGTGATTTTCTAAGGTCTTGTTCATCCTTTAGTTCTGTGGGCTCTTGGAAGAAGAGAGTGTTACAAAAGATGACAAAGTCAATTTTTTTTTGGTTATTGATTTAATTTCTGGAAAAATAAAATAGGAAATTATGTCCCCTAGGGTTAGGGAAAGTTACTGTGATGATTTTCCACTTACTTTGATCTCAAATATATCAATGAGAAATATGGGGAATTTGGTGAGAAAATTTTAGAGTCTAATTTGTTAAAATCTGATGTCGTATTTATTTTTGTTTGAAATGGGAACACAGTGTACAGTCACTGAGACTTGACCAGGTAGTTTGCAAAAATGTTTGAGAAAGTACAACCATGTCAAAAGAATGTCTAGAATGATTCAACCAGTATTATTCTTATTATTCTTATTTTTTTTTTTTTGTGAATGAGTCATTGCTGTGTTTGACTTTCTCCTATACTTTTCACTTCTTCGTAATGACACAGATTTTTGTGGGTTTCTTTTTTTTTCCCCCTCCTTTGGGTATATACCACATTTTACTACATTTGAAGATTGTTACTAATGAAATGATAAATCTATGTTGAATTTGGTCTGCTTTTAGAATGACTGTTTTATTTATGGCTCTTTCATCCTCCTTTTTTTTTTTTTTTTGATGGGTCTATGTCCAATGACAATGTCCTGCAGAGGGGAAATCAAGATTGGAGAGACACAGCCAGACTATATCTCTTTAAAGAGACTTTTTGGAAGGTCAGAATTGGAAGGAAGTAAACCAGTTAAAAAAGTATTGCTTGGCCATGTCAACTTTCCTTGTTGGGCAATTCAAGATATTAGCTCTTCTAGAAGAAACTTCTAGACATATGTAATCCCATCTACTTACCACCTTGACCTGTTAGGTAGGGAGATGATAAAATATGATTCTTAATAATTGGATACTTATAGATGGAAGGAGCAACATGTAAACACATTTTGTATGAATGGTGATTATCGAAGATTTTTATGGTAGCAAGGGCTTTTTCATTGGAAATACAGAAAGCTTTGGGTATCACTAATACTAAAAATGAACAAAAAGGTGCTCCAAGGACTGTCTTTAAAGAGGAGTTCTGATAGAAGTGGGCACATGGGTGTGTTTACTGATTTCTGATGTAAGGGACATGAAAGCTAACCTGATTCATTTGTTTTTAGGGGCTCTTGGCTTTGGGCCTCAGTGCAAGTCCATTGGAAAAGGCAGCTGCAACAACCTAGTGGTCCCCAGCAGTCCCATGATGGTTCAGCGACTGGGACCCAGTTCACCTCCAGCAAGCCAGGTCTCTACAGCATGCAACCAGATCAGTCCTAGCTTGCAGAGGGCAATGAATGCTGCCAACCTGAATATACCTCCTTCAGATACCAGGTCTCATGTTACTTGTTTTTTTCTCCCTTCTTATGGTTTAATCACACCCCACCTGTGTTTTCCCTTCCCTTCCTGAACACGTGTGCGCGTACACACACACACACACACACACACACACACACACTCGCTCCAGCAACGCTTTCAATTTCAGCTATGTAGGGGAATATGTATGAAAATGAAGTATGTGTCATAATATCCTCTTAATTGGGAAGAATGGCTTCCTATCAGCTGTCTTATTGCATGAGCATAGTCAATGCCCGGTCTGAGACTTCCGGGCCTTCGTGACGAAAGCCCAGTGTGTAGACGTGGCAGTTTGGTGAGGCTAGAGAATTGTGATGTGCCTCGTACATCTCCTACCTGTTTTCCAGGGTATGTGTTGCGGTGTCCCCAGGCTGCTTTACCATCTGTTTTAATCCACCCGAATATCTATTAAGTACCTACCGTCTGCACAATACAATAGTTGAAGTTCAGGGAGATGGTAGAAAAAATAAAGTGAGAAGTCATGAATTTCGAGACTTTATAATGTGTCTGGGAAGACACGCTTTCTTGCATGAATTGCATAGTATTCCAACACAATGTCTGATTAGGCGCCGGAATAAGGGCCCAATAAATACCGTGTGTTATTCCGTATGGGAGAGAATGGAATAGCAAAGGGAAATCACCCCTTCAAACATTTTTATATCTCTCAAGGTTGATATTATAGGGGACATAAAACCAAAATACTGTGCAATGTGTAAGGTCCATTTACTTGTTTGAAATGAATTATTTCATCTCCTTATAAGTCACCTTCTTGGAGAAACATGATCCAGAGTTTTTTTACCTCTTAGTCCTGGCTCTGCTATACCTGTGATTTTGCAAAGGAATCGGACTGTATGGGCCCTCTGCTTCCTCTTCTTGGAGGATGCGATCTGCTGAGGTGTCTCACAGTTGTCAGGTCCCATGTCTTCTCCCATCCTTTCTCTTCTTCCTCTTGTATCCTTTTCCCTCTCCTATCTCTGCCCTGTCCTCCCCGCCACCACTTGAGACTCAGAAATCCTAGTTCCTGGATCCTTTTTTTATGCCAGTTTCTCATGAGATGGAAACTTGTTTTTCACCTGAGAATTTTTGTGATGGGAAGCTGCGGCTGTCATTTTCCCATTGATGATTATGCCTTGAGGGACTCCTCAGACTTGCTGAGTGTTGCATGTAAAATTAACTGTACTCGGGGGTAGGTGTCATTGGAAAGCCTTCAGCTTCCTGTCTGTGGCAAGTCCAACCCATGCCTTGAAGGCAGAGTCATAATTAATAGAGAAAGTGACGGTAGGCAGGGCATGCCCCCAGCCGCACACCTTATGCAGGTTCTTTCATGGGTCAGCCAGAGAAGGGTCATTATCTCAGTGTTTTCTGGCATATTTGATTCCTTAGCATAATTTTATATCCTTAAAGGACAGCATCTTAAAGATGCATTGACATGTGTTCTTGACTATGTATTCTGTGAGTCCTTCTACGGAAATAATTCTTTGACAGGATGAGCAAAGAAATAGGAGTTGGGAGGTCGGTTGGTTTGATGAAGTATGGAAATTACTTTCACCAATCTGGGAAGATTACATTTATTTGTGATCCTTAAATTGGATTGTGTGTTATTTGTGATCCTTAAATTAGATTGTGTTCCCGATCAGGGGAAAGGAGGGTAGAAGGCGATAGTTCAACTTGAGGGCATTTTGCTAAGATAAAGAGAAGGTGGAGAGAGAATCATCTCTGTGTGTTAATCCATTGGAGATACGCCAGAGGGAAGTGGGTTGGGAGGGGTGTGCAGTGAGTGATGGCTGTCCTCTAGAAAGCTGTAAAATTTATTGTTTATTCCTGATGATCTACGTACTCATTATTCATTATAGAAAATATGGAAAGTATGGAAAAGCACAAGGTAGTGAATGCTGGTGCCTCTGAGTCCTACCACCCACAGGCAACCATGGGAGCAATTTTGATACACTCCCTTCTCGTTACGCATAAACGCATTCATGATAAGCACAGGTTTTCTTTTCCACTAAATTGATCTATAATTACTGACATGGTGTTATAATTACATTTTTTTTTTTGTTAATAGAAACACTTTCTTCTTTGGTAAAAGTCTTCTTCAGCATAGTGTAATGGCTTCTTCCTGCCCAAGATCCCATTTTATTAAAGAAAAATGCTCTAATTTTTATCAGTTTTTTGTTGCTGGGTATTCAGTTGGTTCCCTTTGTTTCAGTATTGTAAGTAATGCTTTATTGAATCAGTTCTGTGCATCTTCTGTTGTATATCTCTGGTTATGAGAATAAATTCTTAGAAGTAAAATTTGCTGAGTTAAAGGAGATGTCCAGTTTTGCAGCTTTTGCTCTGTATTCCCAAACTGGAGGAGCGAAGGTCTACCCATTTTATACGCTCACCAGTCATTGAACAGTTCCTATTTCTGTACTAAATGCTAGGTATTATAATTTTGATACCTTTTTGGCAATTTCATGTGCAAATTGTTATTTTATCTTCATTCGAATTTTCTTAATTATTGATAATATTGAGTAGTCTCCGTAGATATACTGTCTGTATTTCCTCTTTTGGCTTCCTTTGACTGTCTTCTACAGTGCTCATTTTGGAAAAAGCCCTCTTCTGTAGCTTCATTAGATTCTGTTTAATGCAGTGAGGCACAGCATGCCCTAATGCTGTATGTTTGCCTTTAATAACTTTCCACCCATTTCTTCCTAGCCCCACCATACCTTCTTGAAGACCCAGAAGCCATTCTTGATTTAGGCAGTGCTGAAACTCTGTATACAGAGATCATTGCATGCATTTACCCTCAGATGACAAGTACTCATATGATAACCTCACACAATGGCGTCATGTACCCATCTAGCAAAAGTTGGGTAACAGAAGAGACTGGACTCCACTGGCATGGGTTTTTTACATGTTTGGCTTTCCTGGTGCTTTCACATACATTGTGACTCTACCTCTTATGATCTAGTATTCATAAACCATCTGCAGATGTTACCTATGTTTTACATATGATGGACCCAAGGCACGTGAAGTCTAAATGCTTTGCCTAGTGTCACTTACAAAGTGTAGCCATCGATCTAATAATGCCGTTCTGGATCTCAAAGGGCACCACAACCACAGTTTTCTCGCCTAAAACAGACATTACTGGAGGTGATTTCCAGTGGTGGAATTTCTTAGGGTTTCCTTCTGGGTTGGAGTATGTCTACAAAGCTCAGAGGAGGCCAGGGGGGTTGAGAATAGACTCTGGACCCTCTGTAAGTTCTGACAGTTTACAAAGCCATACTGACTTCAGATGCGGTGCCATCTCTGGGGGACTTGCCCACCCACAGAGATGGGAACTTAGAGATAGCCTAGGACTAGTCTTTTCTGTGACATAGATAATATATATTCTGTTGAGGATCAGTTTGAGGAATTCCATGTGATCTGTAAGTATTTCTTCTGAACTTGGCATTGAATCAAGCTAAGTCCAGCTTGGTAACCATGCCCTTCATGGCACCATGAGAGTCACTGAGCTCTTGTCTCACTGGTCACCTTAACCTGTTTCACTGATGGTGTAGGGGTCTTTCATATTGGTTGTATTTGGTTTGAGCTGTATCTCTTTCCTATGCTATAGAGCCAAATTAACCAGTCACTAGAAATAACATCTATGAGAGCAGGTGAATGTATGGAAATGGAGATGGTCTTGTCCGTTTGTCTCTTTCCCGGAGGCCTGGCCCGTGCAGCAGCGGTAGCCATAGGAGAGAGTCCTCGGGAACTTTTCAGTCATTCAGCACATTGTCATGGAAGGAGAATAGAAAACATGGGTTCTAAGCACAGCTTGTGTGACTTCAAGCCTGTTATACCAGGTCTGTTGTTCAGGCATTGCAGTATGGACCACATTTGGGGTGTGACGCGGGGAGAACAACAGAGGGCCTATGGGATGTAGCAAGGTGGTGGCCTAGTCAGAGCTGCTTCCTCTGTACTTCCGGTGTGTGTGAGAGAGTGTGTGTGTGTGTGTGTGTGTGTGTGTGTGTGTGGTGTCAGTGTGAGGAATTCACAGAACCTCAGTTCTTTTTTTTTTAAATATTTTTTAAAACATTTATTTATTTGGCAAGGAGATATATAGAGAGAGCACAAGTAGGTAGAGCGACAGGCAAAGGGAGAGGGAGAAGCAGGCTCTCTACTGAGCAGGGAGCCTGATGCGGGGCTCGATCCCAGGACCCTGGGACCATGACCTGAGCTGAAGGCAGCCACTTAATCGACTAAGCCACCGAGGCCCACCTAGAACTTCAGTTCTGTTCTCTGCAGAATAGAGGTTATTTTAAAAATCCGGTTACTTACCTCACAGTTGTGTCCAATGTGATAATGTGTATGGAAAATGCTTTGTAAACTGTAAATGCTGGCTGTTTATAATGATATTGATTATTCAACTTTACTTAATAATTTTTGGAAACTTACTATAAATCTCATACTCTGGGTTCCAGGGAGATAAAAACAATCCCTTCTGTTGAAGGGCTTTGAATTTCCCTGAGGAAGATCATACCCACAGATGCCAGCAGTGGGCCACACTTAAGGCACAGTATAGACAGTAAATACCCGCTTTGGAAAGAGGACTCTTCTGAGAGCTGGTGTATTTGGGGAGGTTTCAAGGATTAGAACTTTGAAAGATGGAAAGTTCTGGGTAATTGCACGCAAGGGAGATTGCGGCTAGGCAAAGGCCATTTGTTGGAAGTTATGTTCGTATTAAGTGTTTGAGAGTTCTCTGTTCATATTCTTGCCATTGTGAAGAGAAGATAGAATTTGCTTTCTGCAAGTATACGGTAACTATCTTGGAAGACAGATGTCTGAGGAGTTAGTGTTGGTGTGGGGTTACGATCAGATTTAAATCAAACCTTAGTTAGGTGTAATTGGAGAAGAATAAGAAATAGCTCTCAACAATAGAACAGATGAACATGCCACACTCTAGGCTGCCCTCAAACTAAATAACATAATTCCACATGCAGAGTACATGCAGGTGGGTAGAATACATTCTGCCTGATATTCACAGCTTAAAAATCTGAAATGCTCCAGTATGACATGGCCAGGCAAATGTACCATTTGAGAACGCTCTATAAACCTTCTGACCTGAGGGTGTAAAGCAAAGTCAGTTGTCTTTGCCTCATAAATGACACAACTACTGATTTGGCTTGGGTCAGAAAGCAATTCCCAAATCTCCCTGGGGAAGGGACCAAAAGGCCCTTGACATCCAATCACCAGGAGCCTTCAGCTGGGCTCTGCAGGGAGGGCCGCCTGCCGCGGGTGTGCTGGGAAAATAATTGGAAGTGTCCCCGGGGAGTTAAACACATGGTAAGAAACCGCTTTGGGGCTTGCGAAAGGACTTCAGCCCTAAGACAAGAATGGGGACAGTGAAAAAAATCTATGTCAAGGGCAACTGGACATAAATTCCCGCTGTGTTTGTCATTGATAAACATCACTGGGTGGAGACATCCCATCGGTAACGGCATTATCTATCACCTTATACTGTGTGCTTGGGAGTCGAGATGTTTTCTTGCTGATATCTCGTGCTTGTAGGAAACGGGGTTCCTTGGCTTCCATTTTGTGAGGAGGAATAAGGGGAACAGATGGGACTAGAATGCTTGCCTCCATTCCTTTGCAACAGGTCGCTGAGTAACAGCTGGAAGGAGTAAATGGGTTCATTCCCGGGAAGACAGACATTCTGTTTAATATTGTGTTTTGGTTTATTTATTTATTTATATTTGGTCAGAAAGAAAGATCTCGGTAGAAAGCCAGTGCAGGTACATAGGCGTAAACTGGGTTTTTGAGATCCACACCATGTCTCAGTCGGGAAACACATTGAGTGATAACTAGCCTCTTTGGGACAGATTTATATCCAAGGGAGGTAGCTTTTCCTTTCGATGATTTTTAAAGCAATGATATCCTAGTAACACAAGGTGAGTTTTAAAGTGGCCAGACTATATCACAAGCCATTTTGATATGCAGGTAAATCTTGTGACACACAGGACATGTTTTGTATAGGGATGGAGAACAGGAGACGAATCGCTGCAAAAGTGAACTCCTGAAAGGCAAAGATCTCTTCTTGGTCCAGAGCTGCTCTGATTCAGTACAGGAACTAGTGGAAAACCCCAGACAAGCAAGGGCAATTAAACCCTGCAAGGCCCAGATGCATTATGCACACATGCCTTGATCTCAGGCTGTCATTCCCTTCTCTATCGTAGCTATGTTTTGTGTGTATTTTTTTCATTTCCTGGGGTGAACGGATGCTATGACTAAGTACTGACTAAGTTACTATCTTTTAAAGAAATCTTTGGAATTCATTATCATCAGTGAAATGAAGTTGTGAATTTATTATTGGGTCCCCTGGATGACCCTTTGACTTGGAGGATAGATATACTTTTTTTTTTTTTCAAATTAAGCATTGGTTTATGTTTTATTTAACCGAATAGATTTTGCTCAAAGGCTGAGGTTCTGTTTAGACTTGTATTCCCTGCAATGCTTATTTGTAGTATGCTGTATACAGTAAGTGCTTACTAAATTCTTGCTTATTTGCTTTGCCATGACGGACATCAATAATTATTCCCTGGTCTCTCTAATTTTTTTCCCTTGACATTAAAAAAGATATTTAAAACTAAAGCAAGGACTATTTATTATCATTAAAGTATTAAGATTATTTATAACAATAGATCTTTTGTTTTATTATTCCAGTGAGCATTAGCCCTATTGTCCTTCTTGGTGAAATGTTATTTACCTGGAACTAAAAGCCTTGTGTTTTATCTTAGCCAAAGAATGTGTGTTTAGCCGAGAATGTAATTAGGGGAAATACTTAAGGGATTGTCAATGCAGTGTTCTTTCAGCTCTTAAGCAATCCATATCCTGCTAAAATGTTTGTCTTTTTTTTTCTCCCCCCCCCCCTTTTTTCCCTCTGGCTTCTGTTCCAGGTCCCTTATTTCTCGTGAGTCTTTGGCGTCCACGACTTTGAGTCTGACCGAAAGTCAGTCAGCCTTGAGTGTCAAACAAGAGTGGTCTCATGGCTACAGGGCTCTCCCATCGCTGTCCTCCAGCCACAGCTCCCAGAACGGCATTGATCTAGGGGACCTTCTTAGCCTTCCTCCCGGGACAGCCATGTCCAGCAATAGCGTCTCTAACTCGTTGCCGCCCTACCTTTTCAGCGTGGAGAACAGCCACTCTCCTTACCCTAGTCCCCGGCACTCATCAGCCAGGTCCCACTCAGCCCGCTCCAAGAAGAGAGCACTGTCCTTGTCCCCGCTGTCCGATGGCATTGGCATAGACTTCAATACCATCATCCGCACGTCGCCCACGTCACTGGTCGCCTACATCAATGGGTCGAGGGCTTCCCCGGCCAACATGTCCCCGCAGCCCGAAGTCTATGGGCACTTCCTGGGGGTGCGTGGAAGCTGCATCCCCCAGCCATGCTCGGTGCCAAGCAGCCAGAAGGGTGGGCGGGCCGCCAGCAGTGGCCTGGTGCTCCCGACCTACAGCGAGGACAGCGTGCTGGAGTATGGGCGCATGCAGCAGCTGGAGCACGGAGGCCTCCAGCCAGGGCTGGTCAGCAACATGGTGGTACAGCATGGCCTGCCCAATCCCAGTGGCCAGCCGGGCGGCCTGCTGAAGACAGAGCGCCTGGATGACTTCCCGGGCAGCGCCCTGGACCTGCCCCCTGCGCCCCCTCTGCCTCCTCTGCCACCACCTCCCCAGGGCCCGCCACCCCCCTACCACTCTCACCCCCACCTGCACCACCAGGAGCTGGTCGCCCATGCCCAGCCGCTGGCCCTTCCCCAGGCTGCCCTGGAGGAGGACGGGGAGATGGAGGATGTTGGGGGCAAACACTGCTGTCGCTGGATCGACTGCAGCGCCCTGTATGATCAGCAGGAGGAACTTGTGCGGCATATCGAGAAGGTTCACATAGACCAGCGCAAAGGGGAAGACTTCACGTGCTTCTGGGCCGGCTGTCCTCGAAGGTATAAGCCATTCAACGCCCGGTATAAACTGCTCATCCACATGCGAGTCCACTCTGGGGAGAAGCCCAACAAGTGCACGGTGAGTCTCCCATTAACGCTCGTGGGCTTCATCGAAGGTGCGTGGCCTCTTCCAGACTTGGCCACAAATCAGGGGACATTTTCTTCTTTGATGGGATTTGTATGCTGTTGCGGGGGCGGGGAGGGGTCTAGGTATCCATGAAATTTGGTCTCTTTAGCCCCAGGACAGGAGAGATTTCTTTAATTCCTGGCAATGAGGTCCCGCTCCACTTTTAGATTTTCTTCCGCTAATGCTTGTGATCCACATTGTTAGGGCAGGTTGATCTGCCACACTGTCCAGAATCTTGGAAAACCCATGTGTGCCGGGCACCAGCTTGAAGTTGCTGAAATGCACAGGGCCGAAGAGCATACTGCACTCCCAGCAAGCGTGAGCTTTTTTCCAAAGCAAATATTCAGGGATTTTTTCTTTCCTTCAATAACTGGGCGAGTATTGGGCTTGGAGGAGGAGGAGTTCTGATATTTGGAAAGGAACTCACACTTAACAACTTGGCTAGTAAAAATGTTGCTGCATACACCCACATGCCTGTACACTGCACACTCCGGGGTTGTGAGACCAGTTAATGATTTATAAGCAGCATAAAAACACCCAGGGGATCCCATAGGAGCAGGATCTCACAGGATCTCGCTGAATTTTAAGGAGAGAAAATTTGGTGGCAAAGTGTAAGGAGAACGAGCCAAGAGGGAACTGTGCCTTGGGTATTGAAGGACGTGGGCACGGTGTCCCTTTCTCCCCTGCCTCCTCCCCTTTTCACAGCATCAGTCCTAGAACTGTTTCTTGGCAAAATTTGCTATTTCTGAATAATAGGACTCTTAAATGATTTTGCAATCATTTCACACCTAACAGAAGCCCTCAGGGCTTACAAGCAGGACATCACCCTTGGGATCACAGGGCAGCTTTGCACAATCTCCAACAGCTAGCTTAGCCCTGGGAAGAAAAAGAGAGTGTGTTTTGTATTACTTTAGATGGACAGGAACATTTCTTGCAGAGTTAAAACCCGAGAATCGTAGGTACTCCCTGGATATTGAATATGGTACAGATCACTGAATGTGTGAAACACAGAAATCATTTTGCACAGGGCCTTATTCAGGTGGTGGTCCCCGGCCAGAGTCCCTTCTTATTCGAGTACGTCTTGATAATAAAAAACCTGCGCCGTGTTTATGTTTGACTGTCGATCGGCCAAGTTGTCTGATTTATGTAAAAGCAGACCAGACAGGTTGATCGCTGTAAGGCAGGGATTGGAAGCACTTTCTCACTATCCAGTAGGTATTTCTGAAAGAGTTTTCGGAATTTCTGGTGGAATGAAATTGCATTTCTTGCTGTTACCTTGTGCCCCATGTTGTGATTTTTCTTAAGAAAAACTAGAAGCTGATAAATTGTGAGGATGCCAGGTTATATGAGTGAAGAGAATAATTACATTTCAGGCGGCAAAACCTTTCTCTGTCGGTAGGGTTCTGCATGAAAAATGCCAGAAAGAGACAAGCAATGGAAGGCAATTCCATTTAGTTTGTTTGGAACATACAGGCCTATTGCAGGCAGGAAAGTCGTTTAGTCTCTGAGGGAAAACAGTCCAACCTTTTAGTTCTGACTAATCCTGGCTGAAAATAGTTTGCTGGATTTGGCTTTACTGAAATAAACATAAAGGCCTGAATTATCCAAAACATATTTTTTGCATTGCAAAATTAATTTTTGTGCAATAGGATTTCCCCATTTCCCCCACTGTTCCCAGACTTTGCAGTGGCATATGACTATAAAGTTGACTTTTGCTAAATTGCAGGATGACCATTAAGAATAGAAGTATTTCAGTGAAAGGATAAGCTGAGAGGTGAATATTTGCAGGCCTCTGCTTGGCTTTTCATTGTATTGTTCAGGATGGGTATGGGAGGTGGTTTCTCTCTTTCTGAGTCTGCCTTCCTTCCCACTTCTGGCTGGAACCTGTAAAATTCAGATGGCTGGGTATAACAGCATATCAAATCTAGACCCACAAGGCATTAAAAGATACAAGTTGTTGCACCAATGTGTTTTACAAAACAGGGTTTCCGAGGAGCTGACTAGTGCTGCAGTTCTAGTTCTTCACAGGAAGGCACCCGTTTTCACAGCCTACAGAGTGGGAGCACTATATCTCTAGAACTGCTCTGTTCCCACCCGGCATCTGCTTGACGTGTAGGGTTAGAGCTACGTGGAAGCACATGATTCTGCTGGGAGAGGCTCCACAGGGAGAAGACACTGTACTCGACGTGGACGCACATCCGAAAAGATGCATTTTCTGCCTTTTGCAACACCAGTCTTTACACTCTTGGAATCCAGACACAAAGCATTGTTAAAACTGAAATAGTTTGTCTCCCGCTGCTTTGAAATCTGATGGTAGCTGAAGCAAAGCTCAGGATCATTGCCAAGTGAAATGACCACATTCATCTTTTGGAGACGTGAAGTGATCTTTGGGTTTTTGTGGTTGTGTCCCGTGGAGCAGAGGCTCGGGGCAGTTCCAATTATAGGACTCAGTCCACCTTTGTTTTACATGTGTTTCCACTGCCGTTAATTTTCTGTGAGCCATCGTTAGAGTTCGTCACCATTTTCACTCACTTAGCTTATTGACCCAGGAAAGATGTGATGACCCCGTTGTGTTTGGTGACCATGACTACAGGCAGCACAATGTGCTTCTGGAAGTCCTGGTGGAGGAAGGGAGTGTGACAGGCCTGCCCAGCGACAGCCTGCTTACGGTGCAAGGCTAGCTGGGGTCCTCCCTCCGGGCCCTGTGCCGTCTCATGCAGGGACAGCACCTTCTCATCGGCTGTGCCTATGGCTCCTCAGCCTCACCCACAACGCGGAATTTGGATCGCTCAGGATCCTAGGTGTCCGAACTGGGGGAGGATTGCTAATTTATTATTTGGTTAACTTACTGGAAGGAGAGAATGGTTTCTTTCCTCTTTCCCACCCAAACATCTCCACCCTTCAGTACATCTCATTCTTATTCTTCTGCAGAGAGCCAAACCAGCTGCTCTCTTTCCAGGCCTGGCCCCAATGACAGAGATATTCCCAGCCAGTGGCAAGAGCCTGAGGAAGTAATGGCCTCGGCAGACAGACAGCAGACCTCAGTTAAAGTAGAAACTGGGATATGGCAGTATTCTGTTAAAAATACCTGAGCTACTCACTGTCGTCTACTAACTAAAGTAATTTCGAGATGCCGGATCACTCTACTGAGACCTTCTTGAGGTTAGCCAACGCCAACACTGGTGAATCTCAGAATTAACCAAAACTATGCTGTATTCTATTACGTTTTTCTGAGATGATAAGGGTTCAAATATTCAAGTCAGAACAAGACATGGAACCTCAGACTCCTGCATAAGATATAATCCGCAATTATTACTATGCATTCACATCCCGAGCACTAACATATCCATGGCAGTGCATCCAATAGAGCGCACACGGAGAATGTTTTTACCGTAGGTCTCTTTTGCCATCAAGTTGCAGAGTGTGTACGGCCTGGGTAGCATTCCCAGGAGGTGTGTTCTGCGTGAGATCAGGCCCACTGTGTCTGCCAGCACTTCTCATGAGAAAGCCTCTCTGATGGGAGCAGAGTGAGCAAAGGGGGAGGGTTCCATTGCCAGCTTCAGAAACACGGATGGCTTACTTCGCGCACGATAGAAAGCAGTTGTGTTGGGAGGCTAGGGAGTGTTAATAAGGGAATTAGGGGGAATGCGGGTCACCACTTAAATTTTGCTTATTTTTCCTGGATGAATTTTATCCAATAGCTAAAAGGAATTTTGCAAGACTTTTACCCACCCACAGATTTTCATGAAAATGTCACTGACCAAAGAGAGCTTTGAATTTTGTATGAATTGACTCATTTCTCCACAGGCATTTTGCCTGGCAAAATCCAGAGTATTTGCTTTGGCTAGAAGATTGGGCAGTTTGCTTTTTAAGTAACATTGGATTATGGAATACAAGAAAATAAATACAGTGCTGGGGCCATGTCCCCATTCCTCTTTTATGGCCTGATTTATGGGTTCATGGGCCAGCGTTAGCCATGTAAGACATTTCTTGAGGAAAAGTAAATTCATTATAAACTGTGGAAGAAGTTTTTTAAAATCATATCCTTTATTTTGTTATTTTGATAAGACTTGGCATTGATGTGGTGACTGCAATTACATGACCAGAAGAGACCTTGGGGGAAATACTGTGTAAGTATTAGTTACCACTTGACAGCCTTCAAATTGGCAACAATTAATAAATTCTCATAATGTCAAGTGTTGGTGAGGATGTGGAGAGTGAGGAATGGTTTAACCTTGCTGAGGAGAGTAAATCGGTGTGACCACCTTAGAAAACAATTTGGGAACACCTAGTAAAGATGAAAGTGAGCCTATCCAATAAAACCTTGTCTGCATGTCTATGCTATGGAAGTTCTTGTATGTAGTTGCAGGGCTACCTGCAAAAAGATGCTTATTGTATCCCTTTTCTAAAAAAAAGCAAATACCCTAACTGTCCATAGATGAGGTATATCAATAAACTGTGGTTTATTTTTAATGAAATAATATAAAGGAGTTTATAATTAATGAACTAGGTCTACATATCTCTATATATAGATGGATAGGTAGATGGATGGATAGATAAATCAACGTGGCTACATCTCCAAAAACAATGTTGAGTGAAAGAATTAAATGCAAAAAGATATATACAGTGTAATACAATTTATATGTATTCAGACACACACACACACACACACACTAAGCAATATTATATACTTGTTGCAGATACATAATTACTTGGTTAAACAGTAAACCCCTGTGGGCAGGAGAATCAGTAACTTTTGAATAGTAGATACTTCTAGAGAGGAAAGAAGTAAGAAGAAATGGGATGGATATTTTGCCTCATCTTTTTTCTAAGAGTGAGAAAACTGAAACAAAAATGGCAAAATATTAATTTCTTTTTGCTTGATGGTAGTAATAGAGGTGTCGTAGGTATCTTAAAATATTTTCTGTGCTGTGCTGCCTGTTTGAAATATTTTATAACTCTAAGTGTAGATTCTTACCTAAAAATAAAAGAAAATCAATGAGTATAACACTCCCCCTCCCTCTCATACATAACATTTTTTTTTTTTTGAGATAGAACAAAGCCTAGATAAATTAAGTGATTTTTCTTAGAGTAGTCAGTCATTGGGCTGTTGCCTACTTAGTGCCAGCGAGGCAGTGGTTCTCAACCTTGGCTGACATTGAAATTGCCTGAAAAGCTTTATAAAGGACCCATACGTGCATCCCACCCAAGTCTGTGATGTAACTGGTCTGGGGTGCAGCTTTCAACGCGAAGCCAAGGGTGAGAACCAGCACTCTAAAAGCTTCCGCGTTCTGACCTTGAACTCTAAGTATGTGAACGTCTCCTCTGTCTTTTCAGTTAAGGTGTGGGGAGGCAGTGTTTTGTAGTGAGTACATCTTCATTATCTCCGACATCTTAACAATGATTAGGGTAATTTCGTGTTCCCTTGGGATAAAACTCAGGGACGAGAAAGAAGAAAATAGAGCGACTCTGGTGGTGGCAGAAGGCTGTCACCTTAGTGTCCACTTCACACTCCAAATACTCTTTCTCTAAAGTTAATAGTTAAAAGTTGGGGCTGTGCTGAACAACTTATGTCATCGCCACCTCCTCACTGCCCCAAGTTAAGAGTTAAAAGTGGAACTGACAAATCTGTCACGTTGTTCCCATTTTTCAAGGTAACGTAGAGTGTTCTGTCTGCCCAATACAATGCAGCCTTTCTGCTTTTAATATAAAATGATCTTCAAAACATTTTTGCTACCAGGGAGATTTCTGAAGAGTTGGTAAATTACCAAAATATTGAATTTTCCCTTTTATCAAATCTGCCTGATGTGATTAAATAAATAAAATTAACATTAATATCCTCTTTGTCTCTTGAGGCTGAAACACCACCAGCGAAACATCTGGTAAAGATCAGAGAGAGAGTGTAGCTTCCAAGTCTGATCCCACGAGGCATCATTCTGTCAAATAGTCAGTGCAGGCCCAATGATTGAAAAATAAAAATACAACTAGATTGCAAGATTTTTTTTTCCCCAATGATTTTACCTGAGAAAGAGATACTGGCATATTTATCTGTGTATAGACATGTTCAACATGCTGTAGACATATATATGTCACCATAAATTACAAAGCCCTCAGTACAGGTAAACACAAAACTGCAGAGATTCTCATCAGATGGGGCTTCGACCGCTGTCCATAAGGCGTCTGTCAAATCGAATTTCACATCCCAAAACACAGGTTAGAAGCTTTCCATTTGGTAGTGGTTTAATTTTATTTCCCTTTAGAAGGCATTTAATCCATTTTACCTGGAGAACTGGCCTTTCACGAACTTTGTCCTGAAAATAAATTCGTAGCAGATTTGGGCAAACAGTTCAAAGCAAATCGTGGTTTCTGTTTCTTCGCCCTGCGATTCCAGGATTAATGAAAAACAATAGATAATGAGAGGAATCCTAAGAGGTTAAGTATTTGGAGGCTTTATCCTCATTCAGCAAAATCATTAACTCTATGACGGTTAATGTTCCTTTTAGTTCATATTTGTTTTGTGGTTTTTCTCTAATTCCATGCCCCGAAATAATGTTTTTAAAATGAGAAAGAATCATGTAAATCTTTGCATGAATGAGCTGATTAGGGGAATGTGTTTCAAACCTTTTGAGGTTTGCTCACATATGGATGTTAAAGTGTGTTTTTCTTCGTGAATCAGACCGCACCAGTGTAAAATTAGTTTGGCAATTTATTAGAAATGTCTTTTGTGACCTTTGGAATATTTCTTGATTACCCTTGGTCGTGTTGACATCCTTGAGTCCAGACAGAATCTGAGTGTGTGGCATGAAAGACCAAACACATTTATTTTTCCAAAAAAGAGGTAGTCTGATTCTCTTTGATCTTTCAGAAGTGTTTTCTTCAAACTCTGGGGAGAATGATCTGGGAAAGAGATATTTATTTTTCTTTCCGTGCAGATTTATTAGTTTTTACTATAATTACTGAGTCGGGGCTTCTAGACTATCAATAAGACAATGAATGTTAGAACCCAGGCAGTGGACGTGTGGCTGGCGAGCACAAGGCCCGGGTGGGGAGGGAGGGTTTCCCATCTGCTCAGACTGTGGGCAGCCTCATCCAGGGGGAGATGGGCTGGTTTAATAGGTGTCATCACTCGTATAGGAGATTGGTGTGGATAGGAATTTGGTGAGAAAACGGAATGAGACCCTGTGTGTTCTTACTTTACAGCACAGTATTTCATTTTATTTTCTTGGGCCATAGATACTGGACTTGAGTAGGGGGAATGACTAATCCTTTTGAGGGAGAATTTTGAATAATAATAAAAAAACAAAAGACAGTTAAGGAGCACCTGGGTGTCTCAGTTGATTGTCTGCCTTGGGCTCCCTGCTCAGCAGGGAGTCTGCTTCTCCTCTCCCTCTCCTTCTCTCCTGCCTCCCACTCATGGTCTCTTTGTCTCTCTCAAATAAATAATAAAATCTTTAAAAAAAAAAAAAAACAACAGGTGATTTGCAGCGTTGTTGAGAAATTGGAAAATGAGATGACTGGCTCTGGGCAGACGGGGCAATGGGCACGCATCATTATACCATGCTCCAAACTTGGGGTGATGGTATGAGTAATTTATTATTTAAGTAGGGACACTTTTGAGACTTTTGAAAGGGGTCTATGTTGCCGGGCTGTCCGTGTTTACCAGGCTGGTCCTGGGAAGGCCAAGGTGTATAGTTTGTCCTTCCAGATAATGTATGCACTGATGTTTCCACCCAGTCGATGCATGTTCATTCATTTATTTGGTCACTTAGAATAAGCTGTGTTTCATGCCCTGTCCTGGAAGCTGGGGGTTACAGAAATAAATGAGACATTTCCTTGAAGAGCTTACAGTCTTCTAGAGCTGATGTGTAAGTAATTATTTACACAAGAGTAAAACAAGGACTTTGTAAGAGGTCTGTGCAAATCGTTTTCATGTGAAAACAGGGAAAGAAGATTCCAACTATGCATAGAGTCTGGGCAGGCTTCTTGGAGGAGGTGACTGCATTTTGAAAGAAGACAGCAGTTCTTACAGAGAAAGGAAAGGAGGCTGTTCAAGTGAAGGACCACAATATGTGCTGACACAGTGGTGTGCAAGAGGTGGGGGAAAGAAACAATTCCCACGTAATTAGATGGTCCCGCACTAGACAGGAGAGGGAAGGGAGGCTGGGAATCTACCTTGGGCCAATAGCAAAGGACCTTTACTATCAAATAGGGATAATGTTTTGAAACTTAGTATCCCACACTTAGTAATTCCAAGGCAAATCCAGGAAAAGACAGAATCTCGGGAGGCAGTATCACTGAGGTGGCAAACACTGTGCTTCCGTGCTTATGAAGTGAATCTCTGCCTCCCGCAGACCATCTCATTGTCTCTTTCATCAGAGAGTATGTCTCGGTCTCTACTACATGAAACACAAAGTTTTCTGAGGCCAGGTGATCGGCCAGGGAAACACATAAGGGCAGACAAGCATGAAAGCATTTTCTGTGGTGAACTTTAAAGGAAAAAAAATTGTAAATCTGGGAGAGCCTAGAGACCAAAGCTATTGGATCAGTTATGTCGAATGATTAAGATGTGGACAGGGCCGCATACATTATCCTGTGTATGAGTAGCCTTCCATTAGTTCAATATTTCCTTTTCATAATCTGTAAGGAGAGTAGAGTACTGTTAAACAGAACTCTGGACGGGTATTCATTATGCTGAGCCTGTCAGCCCTTTCAGGACGTCCTCCCAGTGCTGAGATTTACTTTAGAATTGCTTTCTGCTCAGACTGAATTAATGCAGAACAGAGCTAAATGTTTGAGATGCTTAGAGCTGTACAAATTACATCATTTGTCACCAAAATGGTGTCCATTCCCCGAGGTGGTGGCTGGAACGCTGTAGGGCCGAGGGCCTCTCGAGGGTGAGGAAGGCCAGGGAAGGAGAGACTCATCTTTTACTTTTACCTCAGCTTTCTCTCTAGCAGCACTCACCTCCCCTGGGTTCGAGCCTCCCAGGGTTGGGCCATTTGCTTGTGTGACCAGAGAGTCAACCACAGGGGATTCAGGCGTCCAGAGAGTTCCAGATGGAGCATCTGATTGGTCTTCCTCTCAAAACTTATGAGGCAGGATCGCAGGCTTCTCTCTCCAGAATAATTTCTTTTCTGTGTTACTTGAAAGCACTTTCATTTTTAAGTTGGGGCATGGATATTGGGCCTTTGATGAGAAATGCGGACTCCTTCTCTTCTACTATTCCTTTCTCCCATTCCCAGTCCCAGTTTCTAGAGTGAAAAGATCGAATGGTGCTTTGTTAGCCGAGAGAATAGACTTGGGAGTGGGGGATCAGTTTCAGTGAGGGAAAAATTGGGGGTCCCCTCCTTAAGCAAACGTGGAAATTTGTTTTGCATCTCAAGACTCTACTATTTTCTCTTCTTCCCTCAGAATTTCCATGTTGCCTCAAGGCCCTTCACTTTGCTCCTTGTTTTTCAACCCACCTTTTCAAGTCTTGCTTTGAGGAAAGAACTTCAGGAAAGAATAAAATCCATACATATACATGGTGAATGGCTGAGAAAAGACTCAGTGCTCTGGACCTCCTAAGGGTAGCTACCTTTTTACTAGGAAGGAATCAGTAAACCTCTCCCTTAAAGGAAAACTCCTTCAGGGAAATGGGAGGGGGAAGAAAATAACTACGTTACCAACTCCGAGCTACTGGATTACTTTAATCCACACTGTAGCCCTAGGGTATTATGATTTATGGAGTTTGAGGTTCATACTCTGTTCTTTCTACTACATACTCAAAGAGCATTATTCCCATTTGAGTCTGAGTGCAGTGCCCAGCTCAGTGATTAGATGAACAGATAGTAGACCTCAAATATGTATACATACTTGTCTATTGTCTGCGAGTGTGTGTGTGTGTGTGTGTGTGTGTGTGTGTGTATGTGTAGATACGTATTTGTGGGTCTATAGATATATATCTGTATATCTGTATACTTGAAGTTAGGTGATGGATACATGGAGATTCATTATTCTGTTGTTACTACTTATATGATGATTCCAAATTCCTCAAAATAAAAAGCTAAAAATAAATGAGTTAACTTACAGGAAACAGAGAAGGGTGGTTTTTCCCAACATCTCAGAGAATGGTGTCATTTTTTGCCCCGTTGAATAATCCATGTTCCACTGACCTAAAAACAAATTCACTCTTTTTCATTGTTCTTGTGGGCTCTGAAATCACTCTGCTTGAGAATAAGATGAGGGGTAATTCTTAGGCAATAGTGTGATATTTAAAAAGGCAAACGCTAACAAGGAAGCATGATTATAATATATGAAGATAGCCTAACTTCTGTAACAGACCATCTCAAATCTCCGTGGTTTCATATGATAAAGGTTTCTTTCTTACTCATGTTCTAATACAGCTTTTAGGGCACCTGAGTGGCTCAGTGGGTTAAAGCCTCTGCCTTCAGCTCAGGTCATGATCCCAGGGTCCTGGGATCGAGGCCCACATTGGGCTTTCTGCTCAGCGGGGAGCCTGCTTCCTCCTCTCTCTCTGCCTGCCTCTCTGCCTACTTGTGATCTCTCTCTGTCAGATATAAATAAACAAACAAACAAATAAATAAATAATACAGCTATTAATCATACAGTGACTCAGGATCCTTCAGTCTAACGGCTCTGCCATTGGAGTCCAGGGGGACAGGTAGAATGTTGAGGATTGTGCAGAAAGTTTTAGGAGCCGGGTGTGAAAGTGACAGATTTTACTCTTGCCTCCATGCATTGGTCAGCACTCGTCACATGACCACAGCTAAATGCAAGGGAGCCTGGGAAGTGTAGTCTTTCTGGGTGGCGTTGGAAGATGTTAAACATAGGCTATGTATCTGCTGGGGCGGGCCAGGAGCCCCCCTTGTACTCACCAATGACTTATGCTGGTTCTCTGTGTCTCCTTGAAGAGAAGACACATTTCAGTTTTGATCTTTGAGCTTTCCATGATGGGTGATCCGGTGTCATCAAATTGGTTTTGTTAAAGACCATTTCTTTTTTCTTATCAGTGCTGGCTCCTGTAACTTGCTTTTCAGCGCAGTAAATCTTTCTCAGCCCAACCATTTTTTTATTTATTCTCTAAGGATTCCATCGCCATACAGTCACCACTGCTGGGAAAAGTCTTGTTATCTCGAGTGAATGACTCAGTTTTTCCCACCTTGTCCAAATTACATGTTCTTGGTGCATAATTCCCTACTGCTCATCATCTCTCTAAGTCATGAGGATGTGTGATGTCTTCATGTCCCACAGGCACTCACCCTTGAGGGAGATCTGCTCATTATCAAGGGCAAGCTCATAAATGAATCACTGAGAGTTCCACCATTGTGAACAGAAATTGGGTGTGAAGGGCTGTTTTGCGAAGACCCTGAAACGCAGTATTCCCCATCTGTTCAGAAAGCAGCGTATTTGATACACACAGTGTGGTCATAAATGCTCTTCTATTCTCTGACTGCTTGCTTTTGGTCATGAACTGGCCCACACTCCAGGAAGAAATGACAGTGTGCCTCTGTGGAGGCTGCTGGTCCATTTCCATAAATATATTCAAACAAAATGAAGTTGCCTGGCTCTTTATAATACATCCTTTAGTGTGTTTAAGCTTGCAGAATCACCCCCAAGGATGACAAATTGTAAACATCATGCAATACCACAGCCCAGGTTCAAGGCCTGTCTCAGTGTTCTGCCGACGTTCACCCTTCCTAGAAACGTTTAAAGTGTCTTAGGAAAATGAAGCTAGGCAAACAGGCTTATCGGGAGTGACCATAAAAAAGAATCATTGATTCTAATTAGGAGGCGTCACCTTTACGGAAACAAAGCTGCTTTTGTGTGGTGGCAAGTCTACCTGTTCTCTGAAACACACGGAGTGCTTTCCAGTGGCTGTAGATAATCAGGCTGGCAGCGTTCCAGGGCCCTGACCTTTTGGCCCATCTCAAGTGATTCAGCCATACTTGTCGAAGCTTGTCGGAGGTGTTGGAGGGAGGTGTGCTGGGGTGCAAGCTGTCACCAAGCTGTGACAGGGAGACAGGCGCTGTTGTTCTCCGAAAGCCCCAAACCACAGCATCGACCGAGGTGGGGAGTGTTCAGGTTCCTGGGGCAAGAGTGAGCTTTTGGTCACCATCTCTAGCCTTCCGCCAGCGCGGCGCTATCAGCTACCGCTGGTGAGGACTCGAGCACCGGTGCTGTCTGGATCAGCCTGAGCCTGCCCCCTGCTCCACTGTGGGCTCCGGGAAGGCAGGCTCTCGGTGGTGACCGTGCTGTGACGCTCCGTCCAGGGAATGGCGCCTCTCTGACGGCCCTGGTCCAGGAGGGAGCTGTAGAATTGGAGCAAGTCACAGAGAAATCGCTCTAATTGCCTGCTCCTACTCCACTGAGGTAGTAAGTCAGAATCAACAGCTATGTCACTGTCACTTTTCTTGAGCTCAGAATTTCAGGGAAAAAATGAATTTCACTAGACCACAGGGTCAGGAACATAGATCTTGGTAAATCCATGGGCATTTAGTTTAAAATTAAGAGTTCGTATTGACCATTTCCAGTGCCAGTGATTTATTTTCAGGAAGGAGTTTCATGAAAGACATTTTTAGTTGCCTGATTGTGCTTTCCCTTCAGAGATTGGCTTGCTAATTACCATCAGCGAGTAATAGGGGACGACAAAAAAAAAGGCGAAAAAAGCCCATTGTGTTCTGCAGAACGATGCTGCCAATTGCCTCGACAGGCTCCTGCTGCTCTTGTCAAACAGCTGTGCCTGGGAATGAAATTTTGAAGTTGGATTCTCACTTAGCCAAGATTAGAACAGGCTTAATTGAAGGTGTCTACAGTGAGGGGACAGTAGAAGATTCTTTAAATACAGAATTCATGCATTTCTAAAAAAAACCTTATACTGACCATCTCTAAAACACTTGAATTTTGTTCTGTCCCTCATTTTTTATTCAGAGAGGTATTATATAAAATCCAACAATTGAATCTCGGTTCTGTGCTATTGGCTTGATAAAGGAAAATTGTGGGTTTTCCTAAAGGACTTTATTTTTTTACCCATAAAGGAATAATTTTTCCATATGGAAAAATAATATTATTTTTTATAATTGTTTCACTTAAAGATCTGTTAGATATTTAAGTATTTAGTTTATGTTAACATTTTCATGCACTGTTGTTCCTCTGCCTATAGGTGTGCATCTTCTCTGTGGTCTCTAAAAGTAATCCTCAGGTCTCAGACAGAAAGAAGGTCACAGTGACTTTCTCTCTTTCACTCATTCAACTATTTAATGAGCAACTGTCTCATGCCAGTCACTCGTTTAGGCCCTGGGGACACAGCACTGAATAGATCAGACCTCAGAATCCCTGTCCTCTTGGGGCTTATGCTCTAAAGAGGGAGATAATAAATAATGCAGATATCTGAGAGAAGAAGATTTTAGGCAGTGAGAACAGCAAGCGCAAAGGCCCTGAGGTAGGAGTGTTAGCCTGACATATTCTAGAAACATTAAGGAGTTAAAGGTGACTGGAGTGGAGTGAACAAGTTGGGAACAGAAGAGGAGGTGAAGGGAAAAAATAGGGACTGAATTGTAAGGCCACCGAGAGGATGGTTTTGAGTAGAAGAGGGGCACGTCTGACTTTTGTTTTTTTTTAAAGATTTTATTTATTTGAGACAGAGGGAGAGCACAAGCAGGGAGGAGGGGCAGAGGGAGAGGGAGAAGCCGACTTCCTGCTGAGCAGGGAGCCTGATATGGGACTCAATCCCAGGAGCCCGGGTCCATGACCTGAGCTGAAGGCAGATGCTTCACTGCCTGAGCCATGAAGGTGTCCTGACTTGTGTTTAAGGGGGTCACTGGGTGCTGTGTGGGGACCATAGCGAAGCAGAGCTAGAAGTCAAAGCGGGTAGAGCAGACTGGCGTGAGGAGGGCCACGGCAGCGGTGCTTTCTCTGATCTTCCTGCTGGTATCCAGGGGTGGGGACCGGCATTGTGGCTCCCTGGGAACAGCAGAACCTGACGGGCTTTTCCAACAGCTTGGAAAGGGAGTGTGAGAGACAGAAGGGTCAGGGGTGACTCCAAGGTTTGGCTGGAGTATATGGAAGGATGGGAATTACCTTTTACTGAGGTTGAGGTGATTTGGGGAGGTTTGGGGAAGAAGCATAGAGTTTGGTTTCAGAGTCGTTCATTTTAAGGAACCTGTGTCCCAAATGGCGAGTCTGGAGATGAGAGAAGTCTAGACTGGTACAATTTTGGGGTCACCTACCTACTGATAGCACTTAAGGTTATGAGATGGGCTGACCAGATTTAAAGTGAAATGAGAAGTAGAATCATGGAAAAATTGATGTTTGTATTTCTGGGTTCCATAAGAAATAGGTAAAAGGAATGGTGAACTCTTCTCTACCAAATGCCTTGTATCTTCTTTACTCTGCTTCGTTGTGTTGCCCTAACCACCTTCCACGTACCTACAACAATTTGAAGGGGCCACTGAAAAAGACAGGGTTGAAGAGTTTGTTCCAAGTGAGGCTGCCATGGGTACACCTGCGTCGATGTCTCCAGAGCCCGAGAGGGGCAGACAGAAGACGTGGGGGTCAGGTCCCAAGACAGTAAGCAGGCTTCTGCCATCATGGTTTTATGCTTTTGAATCGAGGGGGTGTTAGTGAGAGGATGGGTATGTTTTAGTTCTTATAGAACTTAAGAGCCTGTGAGTGGAGACACCCTGAGATATACTGTTAAGTTCTGCCCCTGGGGTGCCATTGGGGTGACCAGGGGTCCGGGAACAGCCCCGATGACTTCTTGGTCAGTGTGCTTAGGGGTACAGAAAGCAATGGGTAGTATTTTTTCTCCCTTTCCAGCAGTGAGATGCTGGGGCTCTGTCTTTTATTAAAGGTATTTCTCAGTGAATTGATGGCATCTTGTGCTCCTAGATGCATCTCCTCCTCGGTTGCCTGGCCGGCCTCTGCTCCAAGAGCCTGCTCTCTGAATGTGTGTGGAAGGGTTGAGAAGGAGTAGTAGGAAATGACTACTGGCTGGAGGCTCTCAGGCCTTTTACTCAAGTTCACATCCTAAATGTGTAAGTTGTGTGAAAGGCTCAGGGACTCTGTTCTTAGCTGCTGAAGCCCAGTGAGACAGTGAAAATAATTTTAATTTTAAGATGACACAGTTATGTTTCTTCTTACTATAGAAGCAGATTCGTGGAAAACCTGTGTACCGTGTATTGGGCTTGTTTACTGTGAATTATGATAGCTAGGGAACAAAACCTCACATTTTAGCTTTTGGAAAATTTTATGACGTCCATGTCGATGGCAATAAAACTTCACTGGCTCCAGCGGGATGTCTCTTTTGTTTTACTGAACTGTTAGGTCACGTCTACATCCAGAGAAGGGATAGGGACTTTTTCCCTCTCTTTACATTTAATTTGCCTTCTTGTTACCTCCCATCTCCCCTCTCTCTTTCTGGCACCCACCCACTTCCTGTCGAGGGTAACTGCTCTTAACAGTGTTTAAAAACTCTGTGTGGATGTTTCCACCCAGTGACTGTGAAAGAAAGCATGTTCAGTGCTTGAAAATTGGGGTGTGTACCTTAAGGAGCTTCTGTCTATGAGAGGGGCCGTAGCCAGGTGTCCTGTCCTGTTAATGTGGGGCTTCAATCTTCACACTGTGGACACTTGGGAATGGGAGGTTCTCTGGGGGTGAGGGACTCTCTGGGGTTTTGCAGGATGTTTATCCTCATCCCTGACCACTACCCCCCGGATGCCAGTAGCATCCTCCCTCCACTCCTAATTGTGACAGAATGTCTCCAGGCATTTGCTCTGTGTCCCCTTGGAGGACAGAATTGTCCCTGGTCGAGAACGACTGAGTTTAGGGGAACCTGGGTTTCCCAGCCGTATTTATGCAGAGACAGGCAGGCAGTTATTTTGAGATTACAGCCAGTGCCTGAAGCACAATTACTTGACTTTAAAAAAAAAACCTCCCAAACAAAACAAAACCAAGCCCATGTCACATGGCATTGCCAGGTGAGAGCTTGTATGAGCCTCTTCTCCTCAGGGACCCTGGCCATGACCTGGGCAACTCCAGATGGGTGTTTGATGAGGAAGAAGCAACCCTTTATGTGTCCAAAATTATAATAGGAAGGGCTGTAAACATTTTCAAGTACCAAGCTGATACTGGGATTTCCTTTTCTTGTAGAAATTGTGAGATACAGATGGAGGGTTGGTTCCTGGTCCTAGAATAATGGTTGGATCTAGGATTTATCCTCCTCTGATGGGGAAGCATCTAAAGTAGATAGAGTGTGATCTTCTAAGTCCGAAATTTAGCCTTAGGGTGAGAATAATCCCTTCCGTGTTTAACTTCTCACCAATTTCAGTATTCCTAATGAAACCACAGTGCTCTGAAAATATGTGGAAATTTAGAGGTCCACATTAGCAGGTCACTGTGTCTGCCCTTGGATGCTCTGCCTCTTGATTTTAGAAACTCACATCACTCTCCGTTTAGAATAAATCATAAAAGGGTCACTTTTGGTATCCAGTATGGCACTAGGTCTGATGACTCATCAACAGGAAAGGGAGTTCTCTTCCCATCACCACCCAGCTTTGATAAGAAAAACCAAAGAAGCCTGGGATATGCAGATCTGTGTCAAGCTGGTAGTGCTTTGTGATTGAACTTTTCTTTTTTTAATCAGCTAATTAGGAGCAGTTTAAAAGCAAACAGCTTTCTGGATCTTCATCAGGAAGACAGTAGATATAATTATCAGCAGTTACATTATTATCCTGGCAGAATATAAACACAAGACACCAATTGCTGAACCAACCTGTTCCACCCAGGAGACTTTTGAGTCAAGACTTGGTTTGGTGATATATTTTTTTTTTCTTAAAGATTTTATTTATTTGACAGAGAGAAACACAGCGAGAGAGGGAACACAAGCAGGGGGAGTGAGAGAGGGAGAAGCAGGCTTCCTGCTGAGCAGGGAGCCCACTGTGGGGCTCCATCCCAGGTCTCCGGGATCATGACCTGAGCTGAAGGCAGTCGCTTAACCAACGGAGCCACCCAGGTGCCCCTTGGTTTGGTGATATTTTATACAGAAGGACTAGTGGCAGTGATAATAGGATGATGACAAATGAAAACTGCCTTATGTGGTTTGTGCAGAATAAGAAAAAGCCCACTATGTTCACGACAGAATAAAATTAGGTAGGAACAGCTGTATTTGAATATTTACTTTTGGACCCCAGGGGAAAAAGAGTTTTCGTTGTTTGAGACAGACTGGAGGGAAGCTGAACTCCATCCCAGAAGATCGTGTCTTCCATTTGCTGAGTCGGCCTTACAGAGCTCCGTCCCATGCATAATCTCATTGGATTCTCACTATGATCCTTGGAGGTAGAAAAAGGGGTTGTAGTTTTCATTTCCATTTAAAAATGAGGAAACAGCTCACCTGACTTTATCTAAGATTACACAGGCAGTAAGTACCAGATGGCAAGCCAGGACCCAAGTCTGTTGGCTTCCTAGGCCAAAGCTTTTTTCCATTCCACCATAGCCTTCCATGAGGCTACCGGGGGTTATGTCTACTCCATTCTGTGCTCTGCTATTTCTTAGGGCCCCAGACCCTAGTTTCGTCTCATAGGGCTGCCATATTGCACAGTCCAGGGGCACCATTGGTTCTGCCTGTGCTGTGGTCTTATACAGCTCGAGGTCCCTGGAGGGCAGCGGGCACACAGGCCGTAGAGAATGCCATCCAGTGGGTGGTTTCTGTTTGTGTGAGTCCAAGCTGTACAGTGATGGGCTGCGTGAGTCTAGTGGGAGCTTCTCAGAGTCCTGCATTGCCCCCCTCACAGTATTATAGCATTTAAACACCACGGAACTCTATTATTCTCCTGTTATTCTGCTTGTGAAAATGGCCACCTGAGACCTGCAAAAGTAGAAGAAAGAGACACCCATTGATTTTAGTGCTTTGGTTAAAATCAGTTAATTAGACATACAGTCATTTCATCTTTTATTTAAGAAGATGTAATTTTGTCTTTTGAATTTGATTATTCTGGAAAAAGCACGTTTTCACTTAATACACAACTACGTATCTCTGGTCCATGTTATCAAGAGGTACTGGAAGTGAGCTTTTAAAAAACACACTTATTTTTCCTAATTAGTCAGGTGCCTTTTATTTTGTTGTATATATATATATATACAGATAAATATAAGTATATATTTATATTTATCTGTATATATATAGACTGATATACTGCCTCTCGTTTTCTGGAAGTTATTTGTCCTCATTTCAGGAGTGATCAGTTTTGAGGGACCATCATGCAGACAAGAAGGTAAGTGTGTGAGTGGGAGACTGTGTGGTCTAACAGGTCAGCCCTGGCTGGGAGTGAGGGCAGTTACGTTGGGGGGAAAATGGCTTACCCTACCTTTCTTGTTCTTGTGTCTCTTGTAAGGGTGCTGGTGTCTATCACTAATGTCTAACAGAGCAATGGCTAAGCAAGAGTAAGAATGCCATGATCTTGCCTTTCTATACCATTTTACACCTTTTCAAAACATTACAGTCTGTTACTGAGTTCAGTATGGAAGGCAGAACGGGCAGGGCTCATTGTTTCTACTTTATAGGGCTAGGAAACTGAGGCTCAGAGCAATTATGGGAGAGAATTGCCCAAGTTAATCAATTACACAACAGAGTCTTCTTTCTGTTATGCTGTAAACCTTGTCATTTTTTTTACCCAGAATAGTATTAGGGCGTAGAGGGTAAAAACACATTTTAAGCAATTTAAATTCTTTGTGGGATGAGGTGAGATGAACTGCAAACAACATTTTAAAACACAAAGTCACATATTTCTGATTATACTTAATAGGTAACTTAACCTGTCCTGTAAAACAGAAACCGGTAGAAATTAGGTCTGGAAGGGGCACAGAGAGGCAAGCCTCCTCTCAGAGTAGGACTTTGTTGCAGCTTGAATTATGTCCCCCAAAAAAGATCATCATCCCCAGTGCTCAGAAAGTCTGCTTGTTTGGAAATGGGGTCTTTCTAACAGTCATCAGGTTAGAATGAGGTCATCAGGGTAAGTCCCAATCCAGTGCTACTGAGATCCTTGTGAAAGGGGAAAAGTTAGACACAAAGGCAGATATGCATGAGGAAGAAGAGATGAAGAGACACACAGGGAGAAGGCTGTGTGAAGTTGGAGGCAGGAAGGGGAGTGCCAGTGAGCCACCAGGAGGCCGGACTGAGCACTGAACTGAACCCCCTCGCAGCTCTTGGAAGGGACCAAGCCTGCCCACACCCTGATTTCAGACTTTCAGCCTCAGAACTGTAAGGTACTGAATTTCTATCCTTTTAAGCCATGCAGTTTGTAGTACTTTGTTCTAGCAGCTGGAAGAATGAATACGGACCGCCTCCCCAGCCCCGTGCCCACCTCCACAAGGGGGGACAGGAGTGCTAACCGCTGCGGCTTTGCTTTCTTGGTGTCGTGACAATAGTGAGCCATGCAGCAGGATTCTGGACTTGATCTCAAAGCACTGGGGAGCCTCTGGAATATGTTAAAAGAAATTGCTGATCACACCTGTATTTTAAATGTTATCTTTTGCTGCCGTGTGGAGAATGGATTTAGGAAGCATGGTGGGAGCAAGAACCCAGGTCAGTAAGCAAGGTTTTATGCTGGTCCAGTTTTATACTGGAGAGACATTGAGGTCACAGCCTAGGTGACAAGGTGCTAAGTTCATCCTTCATTCCTGAGGTTTCTGGAATGTTCATCAGTCTGGCCTCAGCTGTACATGTCTCTCTCAGCCTGTGGGCCAGAGCAGGGTAGAGCACATGTCTCCCGGGGACACATCTTGCTCTGTCATGCATCAGAGCTCCGAACAACTTGGACTGTGTATCTGAGCCCATCTCCTGGGAGTTTAGGGATTATCACACTCTGCCCCAGACAGAGACATCCCTCACTTGGAGCTCAGCAAGCACGTTTGTGTCATGTCTCTCAGCAGTATGGGAGAGCGAACTTGGAAAGACGAATGAGTAAGCTTCGAAGGGAAATTGAATCACTCTCTGTACTTGAATTAAGATCCCTGTAATTTTATGTCTCAATTTTTATCATTGTCTCTTACTATAAAGAGAAAGTAAAAAGATGAAGAAGTATTCTGTTACAGCAAGGAATAGGACAGAGTATTTCAATAAGTTAGAAATTCGATTAAGTTTAGAGTCATCCTGATAGTTTTAAGGCCAAGTTGTACTATGTACAGTTGGAAGAAAGAATGCTGCGGAGACCTTAGTTCACATCCAATTAATCTCTCAGGGTAATTTGTTTACTGGCTTCTGCTGCCAAACCTATGAGTTGCTTTCTTCAGGGGTGAGGGTTAGTTGATGAAGCGATTTATTATGTTTCTGTTACACAGTGTATCGATCTTGCTCATGGAAAATGTTAACAGTGTCCCTGGTATATCGTTCATCTTCCGCCGCCCCCATTCATTATTCCCATCCTCCATTAGTAATTCTTGTATCACAGAGGGACATCTCATTAGGAATAGTCCAAGGTCAGTAAATGACATGGCTTTGTGTGGTGTTGCAGGATTTTTAAAAGGCAGTCATTACTCAAAATTGCAAGAGGAAATTGGCCTTTAAGTAAGAAAGTGTTACAAAGTCTTGAAAATGGATCCTGCTTTCTTAGCTTCAGTGAGAAATCAAATTCGTAGAGACAGAAATTTGTTTTTATTTTCATATCTCTCCACCATGCCAGCTCTTCCTTCTTTAATCATGCCGTGCCCTGCTGTATAGTAGAATCTGTGGGCTTGTCAGTGTGATGCTGAGACCCTGTTTTTAAAAAGTTACGGACTTTTTCTTATGTGCATTAAGTTGTAAGAATAATATAGCAAACATCCAAATAGATCCATGGAACAGAATAGAACCCAGAAATGACCCACAAATACATGGAAATTTAACTTTTCAGAATGTTATTTGTGCGCGTGTGCACGCATGTGTGTGTGCGTGTCTTAACTGAATGGTGGGCCTTCTTGCTACTTTGGGGGCTGATGCAGATCCAGCACCATTGGATTCTTAGGACATGATCCCAGCAAACTATCGATGTTGATCAGAGTCAGGATAGAATGAAGAGAATATCACTGAAATTGAGCAAAGTGCTTTACATAGTACAACACATCCATGGTTGTTTCTCTTCTAAAATATTTTATCCAGGAAAAATGTTTGCTCAGTGTGTGATGCTGGTAGAGCCTCTGATATCTTGCTTTGGGTTTGCCTCTCTAATTTCTGAATTTTTCCATCATAAGAATGAGAAGGGGGAGGAGGTGGAAGTGGTCATGGGAGAAGCTCCCTCCCTCCACTTGGCTTCTCACTGAAGGGCACCCAGCTGTTTAACCTCTAAGAGCAAGTAATGAAAGCATCCTGTGAGTCTATCCTTCTGCCCTCAGGTGAGCTCCAAAGCCCAGAATTTCATTTAGGCCCATGTTGCTGTCCCTTCTTACAAGGCTGATGTCTTGTTAGTGTTACAGATCTTCACTCAAGAAGAGACTCACTTATACCTTTTCACTCTTAACCTGGGAAGACTCTTCTCTCTCTCTCTCTCTCTCTCTCTCTCTCTCTCTCTCTCTCTCTCATTTTTAAGTAGGCTTGACACCCAACATGGAGCCCAAGACAGGGTTTGAACTCACGACTCTGAGATCAAGACCTGAGCTGAGATCAAAAGTTGGACACCTAACTGACTGAGCCACTGAGGCGGCTCCCGACTTTGGTCTCTTAATTTCTAGTTAGAGGGAACCCTGGTCTCCATTGGCTGTGGATGGCAGGAAATTATAAGAGTGGATGCTGCTGCCCAACACGTTGTAGATGGGTTGTTCCTCAGACCTGGGTGTCCATCTGGGAAGAAAGATTTCTACAAACAAAACCCTCTCTGTGGAGCAATGAGTGACTTCTTTCTAGCTTACACCACCCTTTGTCTCCTTTACTTGGTCGGTTGTCCTCACCTTGTCCTCACCGCATCTCCCCCCTCCACCCCCGGCCTTGTTTAGAGGGCTGGATTGTAGCTCTAGTGACTCCTAAACGGGGAAGGGAATAGTCCCCACTGCCAATAACTGCAGATTAAAGATACTACTCTGTGATTTTGTTCATTTTTTTATTTTTATTTTTTACAAAGCTAGAAATTCTCTAAGACTTAACCAGATTTATTTCTGATTTAGTGTTTTTCTTTTCTTGGAGCCCCCTCTCACTGCCCTCCCTCCCCAACTGTTTAACCTTCAGGCCCCACAACCCTGGATGTGATCCTGGCTGAGCTATTTTAGGTCCACAGGAAAATCGATGGAAAGTACAGAGTTCTTATGAACCTGCGTTCTCCACACACACAATCTGCCACTTTATCCGCACCCAGCACTGGGAGTGGTGCATTTGTTAGAAGAGGTTCACCTACGCAGACACATCGTGATCCCCTGAATCCGTAGTGTGCGTTAGGGTGCACTCTTGGTGCTGGGTGTGATGTGTATTTGGACATGCGTATAATGACCTGTGTCCACCCTTCTAGTGTCATCCAGCGGAGTTTCACTGCCCTAAACATCCTGTGCTCTCTTCATCTCTGCCTCAGTGCTGGCTGATGCTCTTATCTCCATAGTTTTGCCTTTTCCAGAGGTTCGTAGAGGTGGAATCATAGAGAACACAGCCTTTTCAGATTGGCTTCTTTCATTTAGTAATACTCATTTAAGGTCCCTCTATGATAGCTTCCTCCTTCCTCCCTTCTTCCCTTCCTTCCCTCTTTGCTTCCCTCCTTCCTTCCTTGTTTCCGTTTTTCCTTCCTACCTCTCTTCCTTTTCCTTTTCTTTGAAGATCTTAGTTTATTACTTTTTTTCTTTGAAGATTTTAAAAGCAATACTGTTCTTAAGCCAGTGGAAGCATGAGGGGGAGGAGTGGGGTAGAGGGAGGTCAGAATTAGTATTTGGGTAATTCAGTACAAAACATAACGTATGTATGCTAGTTGGATGTTGTGTCTCAGTATCTACACTTCTGCTTTTTCTAGTGGGAACAGTTTAACCTCTGTGTTATTCCTACATGGGCAAGTGCCCTTTGTAGCTAGGTAGCTAGATACACTTGGGTATAAATCTCAGTTAGGCCGTATGCCCACAGGATGACTCATTATATTCATCTCTAAAATGAAGATAGTCTTGTGTGAACTAAAAGAAATAATACATGCAAATCCCCCAGCACCTAACAGAGGCTCTATGAACAATGGATTGCTTCCACCTGAGTAAGGATTGAATTTTCCACAGCCCACAGCAGGCATTTTCCCCTCAACTTTGGCCAGTTTATAGTATCTAGACAATATTTTCCTTTTTTTGTTGTTTTTTAAAACTTTTTGAGCCCCTTCACACATTTCTTCCACCCCCATCTCTAGCCCCTGGCAATCACCTGTCTGTTCTCTATATCCATGAGCTTGTTTTGTCATTGTTGTTGTTTGTTTGTTTTTTAAGATTGTACACATGAGGGAGATCATACAGGATCTGTCTTTCTCTGTCTGACTTGTTTCACTTAGTGTGATGCCCTCAGGGTCCATCCACGTTGTTGTAAATGGGAAGACCTCACTCTTTTTTTATGGCTTATAGTCCAGTGTGTGTGTGTGTGTGTGTGTGTGTGTGTGTGTGTGTGTGTGTGTGTGTATTTCCTATCCATTCATCCATTGATGGACCCTTAGGTTGTTTCCACATCTTGGTTATTAAATAATGTTGCAATGAACGTGGGGCACATGTATTTTTTTTGAGTTAGGGTTTTCATTTTCTTCGGGTAAATACCCAGAAGTATTGGATTATCTGGTAATTCAATTTTTAATTTTTTGAGGAACTTCTATGCTGTTCTCCCCAGTGGAGGCACCAGTTAACTAACACTCTTGCCAACAGTGCACAAGGATTCTCTTTTCTCCACATCCTCGCCAAGATCTGGTATTTCTTGTCTTTGATTCTAACCATTCTGACAGGTGGGAGGTCACATGTCATTGTGGTTTTGATTGAGTTTCCCTGTTGTCGAGTGATGTTGAACATCTTTTCATGTGCCTGTTGACCATTTGTGTGTCTTCTTTGGAGAAACATCTATTCAGATCTTTAGCCCATTGCTTAATTGGATTGTTGTGGAGCTTTTTCTGCTGTTGAGTTGTGTGCATTCTTTGTATATTATGGATATTAACTCCTTATTGGATGTATCATTGGCAGATATCTTCTCCTCCCATTCACTAGGTTGCTTTTTTATCTTGTTGATGGTTTCCTTTCTTGTGCAAAAGCTTTTATTTTTTCCAGTTTGATACAGTCTGCTTTATTTTTGGTTCTGTTGCTTTTACTTTTGATGTCAGATTGAAAAAAAAAATCTGCAAGACTTGTGTCAGGAAACTTACATAAGTTTTCTTACAGGAGAATTACAGTTTCAGGTTTTATGTTCATCTTTAATTTTTGATTTAGTCCTTCAGCCACTAGATGGATTTAAATACATTGGGTAAGTGCTCTACCTCTCCCCCCCCCCATGCCCCCAAGCCTGCTTTTTAAAAATTATAAATGGTGACCAAATTAAAGAATGGGCCGTTGAGGACTTAGAGTTCTGGAGTTATTCATAGGATGAATGTACAACTTTTGTTTTTGATATGAGTTAACAATAAAAATGACCTTTGTGTTGAAACTATTCCTGGACTAGGTCTAGGGAGTGATTCAGTCTATGTCTTTGTAACACAACCGGTGGGCAAAAAAGAACCAAACACCCATATTTACCTTAGTCTAAATGGAGTCAATTAATGACAAGTCGTCTGGTTATTTTAGCACTAGGTTGAAACATAGATTTTAAGTCATTTGTGGTAATTCAGAGAAGTTTTATTTTTATCTATTTAATCCTTCGGTGAACAAACTTATCTTTGCTCTTTTTTCTTATTTTCCCTTAAAAATATATTTCTTTTCTTGGTTTTCATCCAGATACTACCTTCTCTGGTTTGACAAAAATCAGCAATGGGGAGTTTTTTTTGTTTTTGTTTTTGTTTTAAGGTTGGGCTATCAGGTGTGAAGGAAACACAGTAAAGGGCAAAGAATCTAGATTTGGGGTAAAATCCTGGTGATTTTGATTCCTTGCCCTGTCTTTTGCTGGTTCTAGAATCTGGAAAATGACTTCACTCTTCTGAGCTCCAGTTTCCTAAACTATAAAAAGATACTAACATATACCTTATGAAGTTGCTGGTAGGGTCCAGAGAAGTCCACTTGGCCCTTGAACAGTGAGGGTCTGACCCGGACGGCGCCGCCAACGTGCAGCGTTTAGGGTCCAACACCATGAATGTATTTTCTCTTATGATTTTCTCAGCACCATTTACTTTTCTGTAGCTCACTTTATTGTGAGAATACATAATACATACAATATTAATATTAATACAATATTGATATAACATGTGTGACATTACTAATGGTATGGTTTCCGAAGAGCAGTAGGCTTTTGGTAAAGTTTCGGGGGTGTCAGAAATGATACAGGGATTTTTAACCACCTGGGTTGGTGCCTCTAGCTCCCACACTGCTCAAGGGCCAACGGTAATGGAAAACGACAATGCCCACCAATCCATAGGAATGCGTATCTTCAGCATGAGTTCCTTTTTTCTTCTGTGTGGGTGGCTGGAGATTCAGCTCTGTTTAGCTGCGGTATAAATGGATCATTAAAAGTGAAGCAAATTTACAGCTAGTTCATGTTTGTCACTCACGGATGAAGGAAATTGGAGGAGTACAGTGTCTTATTCAAGAGGATAGATTGTGAGGCAGAAAAGAGATTAGAAGTCCTATGTCCCTTCCTCAAACGCAGGCCTTTCCTCTTACAGCATGGCCCGTCCTGTGGTCCAGGAAGCTTCGTGCCTGGATTCTGCAAACCCAGCAGCCACTTCCCCCCAGTGTAGTCACCAAAGGGAGAGCAGCAGGCATAATCTCCGTGTCCTTAGACATCATCTCTGTTATGTCATAACGGGTTAACGAAGTAAGGTTATACTGTGTGTAGTTTGCATGTCCTGTGCTTATCATGAAACCCTCTTTTAAATATCTCTCCTGAAATTTGGAAGTACTCACAGTTTTGGTGTCTTTTTGGTGTAGCATGAGATGGCACCCGGTCCAGGGAATGGCTTGTCTAAAGGGTGTGTGCACTTAACGTGGATGGATATTGGCAGATTTCACCTCCACAGGCGATGGTGTGCACACTCACTGGCCGTTTCCGGGGGTGCCAGTTGCTTCCATACATCACGAACGCAATATTTGCTAATCTAGTAGATGACAGATGTTCATCTTTTTAAGAACCCATTGACCCATTTTGATTTTCTCCCTTGTTCCTCAGCCTCTCTGTCTTCCCTGCCGTGTTTCTTCCCCATCTTTTTCTGTCCATTGTTTGGGGTTTTGGTTGAGATTTTAAGTTGCTTAAAGTCTTTTACTGGGGAGCATCCTCTGAAAAGGTGATCTAGAAGGACCAAAAGCTGAGACATGGACAGGAAATTCGACTCAAACAGGATGAGAAAAGCATGAATCACCCCCAAGAATTAGTCAATAGCAAAACACTGATTCAACACACAGCTGACCTAAAATTGCTAGGTTTTTGGAGGGGGATTTTATGAGGCAGGGCCTGAGGGATATTGATGAATTGATAAGGCCTCTGGTCAGCTCATCCTGTCGTGACCAAAGAATATGTCTTTGACCTCCAGCAGCCTGAAGTCCGTCTGCAGGTTGTTGAGCATTACCAAGTCGACTTCCCCCGCTGCAGTCTGGAAGAGTTGTGGATGGCAGGTCGGCCTCACCACTGGGTTCGGAGGGAAGTGGATGATACCCTGGCCTCCTGCAAGCTTCCCCAAGACCCATACCCTGATTATTTCCAATCCCCCATGGTATCACAGAAGGCCAGGATAAGCATTTGTTCCTTGTCCATTTAAAACTTGTTTTAAACTAAGTAATTTTGGATTTAGGGCCAAAACCCTGAGTTCTTTTTTTGTATCTCTAGGCCACTCTTGTGTTCTGACTCGGACTGGAAAACCCCTGCCAGGCCTGCAGAGGGAACACCGAGTCGGCGCTCCCCTGCCCTCCACATGCCTTTGTCCTCCCTTTGTGCGCACTTTGCAAGAACTGTCCCTGCTCGCTGAAAACAGGAGGGTCAAGGTCATTGACTCTTTTCTGTATTTTTCCAGCAGGAACATTCATTCATTGTTCTAACGCTTTTTTCGGCAGCACAGCCTAGTGATTAAGTGCATGGGCTTTGGAACCACACTTCCTGGGTTTAAATCATGACTCTGCCGCTCAACACATTCCTTACATACTCCGTGCCTCAGTTTTGTCATCTGTAAATGAGGACAATTAAATACACATACGTACATATGTACATATGTGGGAGTGGGTGTGTGTAGCTTAACCAGATGTCTGCATTATGGTAAGTTACCTGTATGCTTATTACCATTAATAATACATTTTTTAAAGCTTCAGGCACTCTAAGGTTAAGTGGAAAAAATGCTTACTATGTGCAACTCTTGCATTTCATGCATATTCCCTTCACTCCCGATAACTCCATAGATGTTACCATCCCCTCTTCGTGACTGGAAGCTGGGGCCCAGAGAGGGCAGATGCACTGCTCAAGGCCCTTCGCTGAAGCAGACAATGGCCAGGCTGGGGTGTGAAGTCAGCCTCCAGAGCCGGCAGTTAGAACCCCTGTGCTCCGTGCGTGAACTGTCTCTTCATACAAAGTACAGTCCAGCGGTTCTCCCTGGCCAGCAGGCGTCGTGATGGCAGCCCCAGCAGCAGCGGGCCCGGCCAGGATCCCAGCTGAGCGCTGCAGGGCCCGGTGATACGGCCACCACTTCCTGTGCCTCCAGGGAGCCGCTCCTCCATCCCGCAGAGGGGGACGCTGACGAACGTGGCATCTGCGGCGGCTGTCGTGTGCCCGAGCCATAGTCTGAGCCTGGACTTGCCTGATTCCAGCGTCCTTGGCCTTAAAACCATTCTGAAGGCCTCCTGCCTGAGGCCCAGGCCTTGGACCTGGTGGCCAGAGTGTCTCGCACAGGATAGCAGTGTGGCTTCGGCGGACTCGGAAGCTTGCTTCTTTCCTTCTGCCCTTAGGTCTCCTCACCCGAGTGTACCTAATTTTTTTTTTTAAAGTCCCAAGAAGGTTAAAACAGATTCTCAGGGACACACCACAGGAGCTGTAACAAAGTCTTGTTTTGCTTTGTTTTCATCGAGTGTGAGACCTTGTGATTATCCTCAATGCAAGTGAACATGAGGGGTTTTCTTAAGCTCAAATACTGAGTAAGCCAGGACCGCGGTTTTGGGTCTGGTGGGGGGAGTAGGCAAGAAACCGGCAGTGAGAAGTGCCGTGTTTTCTAGAAGAGGGTGAGGGTGCTGGGCCTCTGTAGGAGGGAGGAGGCAGTGCGGGTCATCTGCGCCATAGCTCTGCTCCATATGTGTTTCCGGAAGAAGCACACTGACCACGATGGGGTGGGAATGAGCGGACGTACCCTGTGGCCCCTGGGAGCCCAGACAGACCGCTGTCACTGACACAGAACACATGAGACCAGATGAAGAGCCATGTTCTCGGACCTAACACCCCTTAAGCCGAGAACATGATGCATAAGGGGGGGTGTCACTTTGACTAAGGAGCACTCTTCTTTTTTAATCACTGGGAGGTGTGGATTTTCCCCTCTTCACTGCCTTATTAAGACACCTGACAGTTCAGTTTTGTGTTTTTAACCTTTTTATGTTTCGGCGATGTTCTTCAGTAATTCCTTACTTATTTTGAAATAAGGATCTGTTTTCCTTTCCCCTTCAGTCGTGTGTTGCTTGAATTCTTAGAGCTATGTATGTGAACACTTAGTGTTGTATTATCTTGAATATACACACACTGACACATAGGGATGCACGTGTTTGTTCCCTCTTAAAACTTTGGTGGGAGAAAAATACACAACATTCAAGATGGGACATTTTCATTTTTCATTTTGAGATAAATGTATTAAACTGAGCTATATCCTAGGTGACATCTGTCCTGTTTATATAGCAGAGGGATGTACCCCCCGGAACCGAATTCCAGCCATCACACTGCAGTTGTGACAGGCATGACTATTGGGGTTATTAAGTGACAGGAAAACGTAGCCCAGACCAAAATCTTTGGGAGCAGCCCATAAAAACAAAAGTAAAGCAAACATCTACATTTTGTTTAAAGGAAGTTGTAGGGGAATAAGCCTTCCCATCAGCTTTTTTTTTTTTTTTTTAAACATGGACATACGTAGATAGATGTTTTTGTCACAATTATGGCATTAGTAACTCCTGAAGACTTGCCTATTTCATTTTCTTTCCAAGGACTGGAGACAGGCCTTCTGGGAGAGGCCCTTGGACCGGCAGCCTGCTTGCTCTGTGGGCTTTGGCGGTGAAATACTCATGCTTTTTTGAAAAGGAATACTGGTGTATCTCTTCTGGCCGTGGCTTAAGAATGTATGACTTTAGAAGTACTGTGAAATTTCATTGTGGTTTGGTTTTATTAATTTATTTACTTATTTATTTACTTATTTATTTATTTTGCATTAAAAGGCTCTACAGTTTTCCAGGAACATGATGCTAGATTGTAAGATCCTTCAGGGAAAGAACAGGTCTATTTATCTCCTTCCTCTCTGCATGGTAAACACACCCTCCATGTAGTTGGTACTCAGTAAATATTTGCTGAGGTGAATTCAATTTAAAATGCATTCACCACCACCCCATTCCCTCTCCCCTCTCCTCTGGTAATCCCTGGTTGGTTCTCTGTATTTAAGTCTGTTTTTTGTTTATCTCTGTTTTTCTTTGTTCGTTTGCTTTGTTTCTTAAATTCCACGTAAGAGTGAAATCGTATGGTATTTGTCTTTCACTGACTTATTTCCCTTAGCATCATCCATGTCATTGCAAATGGCAGGATTTCATTCTTTTTGATGGCTGAGTGATATTCCACTGTGATATATATAAAACTATATATAAATATATATCCATATATAAACTATAACGAGGATATGTATATACACACCACATCTCTCAATGGACATTTGGGCTGCTTCCATAATTTGGCTATTATAAATAATGCTGCAATAACATAGGGGTCCATGTATCTTTTTGAATTAATGTCTTTGTATTCTTTGGTTAAATACCCAGTAATGGAATTTGATAATTCTATTTTTTTTAAGGAGTCTCCATACTGTTGTCCACAGGGGCTGCTAACAGTGCGTGAGGGCTCCTTTTTCTCCACATCCTCGCCAACACCTATTGTTTCTTGTGTTGTTGATTTTAGCCACTCTGAGTGGTGTGAGGTGGTATCTCATTGTAGTTTCAATTTGCATTTCCCCGATCATTGATGATATTAAGCATCTTTTTGTGTGTCCGTTGGCTATCTGGATGGCTCCTTTGGAGACATCACCAACATGTCTGCTCATGTCTTCTGCCTATTTTTTAATTGGATTATTGGATCCAATAAATTGTAATAATTATTTGCAATAAATTGTCAATAATCCAATTAATTGGATTAACTGGGTAATTGAGTTGTATAAGTTCTTTATGTATTTTTGATATTAACTCTTTATTGGATATGTCATTGTAGATATCTTTTCCCATTCAGGTTGTCTTTTTGTCTTGTTGGTTGTCTCCTTTGCTGTGAACTTTTAATATTCTTTCAAATTTGGGCTAAGGGGCAGACACTTCATTGAATCACTTAGGACACACTTAGGCGAAGTAAAGGATAATTGTACTTCTCTTCTGTTGACCTTACTTATTTCTCATTTCAGTGAGTACTAATTGAGAACATTTCTTTTTCTTACCTTTCTCTCCCCTTTAATTGACTAACTGAATCACCAAGTATTTATTAAGCATATGTTTTATATGAATAATTAGGATAAGCAGTGGGATCTATCTACAAAGGAAAATAAAACCTAATACTTGTTTCCAAAAGGAGGCAAGTCAATTAATTATTCCAAGTGACCTAAAAAGAAGGATTTATCTATATGCCCCTAGCTTCTCTTTTGTTATCTTCTCTTTCCCATATTTTTTATTCATACTCCCTTTGAGAAATAGAGTTCTCATAGGGCATGTGGGGAGAGAGGACAAATCCAGATCTGCCATGCTGTAATCATATCTTATCTCGCCAGTGAGCTGTGTTCCATGGGTCATGAACTAGTAGAGTTTACTGGTGAGTGAATGAGCTGTGGCGACGGTAGTGAAATGGGACAAGCAGATCTGGGTAAATCTCTGGAGTGTTCAGAAGCCAGAGAGAACAATGTGTGTGTGTGTGTGTGTGTGTGTGTGTGTGTCCGTAGGAGAGGGAGGAGAGAGAGGGAGGAGGAAAGGGGAGGACCTCCTGGAGGAAATGGTGAGGCTTGGACGATGTGACAGGATTGGGGCCCCTTAGGACCCGTATCTGTCGTGTCACAGAGACACTTGGATACTGCCTATTTCTGTCTTTGGTGCTCAGTGAATACTCATCTCATTTGTAGGAATCCTGTGTTGTTGTTTTTTTCCTCCTTAAATTTCCTATTGTTTTCTAACTTTTATGTGTCATCCTTGCATGAGGGCCATGCGAATCCTCTCTGTGTTGTTTCAGTTTTAGTGTGTGTGCTGCTGAGGTGAGCATTGTTTTCTAACTTCTAATGTGATTGTCAGGATAGCTGTGTGTTCAGCTCTGCGAGGACACAGCCCACATTCTGAGTGCTCCCTTCTTCGCCGCCACGGGGGGCTCACAAACTGCCTCCCAGGCACCCAAGGATTTGGTTGGAGTGTTTTCTCCAGGGGAGTGAGGTTTTACATCTACCTGATCGAAACCTGCTGATGGTTGTCCTAGTTTGTTCATAAGGATATCATCTCCGAATCCATTTTTTGTTTTCCTGTTTTGATCTCAGAACTTTCTCTCGTCTTCTACCGGCAGCAGTTCTGCAGAGCAGTGGCTCTGCTTGTTTCTTCAGGGTTCTCACATGGAAGGACAGTGCTCGTCTTGCCAAGAGAAGCGGAGAAGGAATGATATATGTGAATCCACAGCCTAAATTAGGAATGGCAAGATATCAAAGGACGTTCTGTTTTTACGGCTGTTCTAGCTCTGTGCTCAGTCTGACTGTAATAAACCGCATATTTTCACTGTTACCTCTTAGCAGTATTTTAGGTCTCCTCTTCCTTGTCTCTACTTAACATGGATTATTAGCAGCAAACTAGTAGAATTATTGCTCTTTTTTTAATTTGAAGCTTTGCCATATTTTCCCGGTTAGCCCAGTCCCATTAAACAGTTACACGTGACAGCCACGTGTGAGCAGAGCGCGCCGCTAGAACCTTGTAGAAGCTGTGAGAAGGTAGGTGAGGAGTGGAGAGTCACTCGCTGCCTTCTCGGGGCTCACGACCCAGCAGGGAGGACGTGTCCATAAATCATTCTGTTAGGAGGCTGTGCGGAAGGCAGCAACGGAAGAACAGCCCAGCTCTGTGGGAACTGCGGGGGAAATGGGATCATCTACACAGAAGTTGTCCAGGGGCCATGAATTTCTTTGATTAGTGAAGTTGTTTCCACGATGCCTAAAATGCCCACTATGTGCAGTGCCAGCACCTCCACGGACTGTGTTAAAACCAGCGCACATAGTTGGTAAAACACCTAAGGCTCATTAAAAGGATATGCAGTGGAAAGGAAGTCTGTCTCTCGACACATTCCATCACTTTTTCTCTCCAGAGACACCCACTTGGCACAATTTCCCATGTGCGATTAATTGTGAAAGATCTGTAGCTGATCGGTTCTTTTGAAGTTTCATTGCCTTCAACCCAGTGTAGTAAACATTCCACGAACACACCAGGTGCTGTGTTAAGTCCTGGGAATACTAAGATTAGGACTCTGGTCTCTGAGTGTTCACAATGTGGTACACGTAAAGACAGGACTTGGGCTATAATATGTTCAGTGACAGGATGGAGATACGGGCTGAGTGTTCTGATAACTCAGGGAGGGAATCATGACTCATGCCCTAGAGAGGTGCTGGGGCTGATTCTTGGAGATCCTGATCCTCAGGCTAGCACTTGGGGATGTGGTTTCACCGGGCTGAGGGACAGGCAAGTAAATCCTTGGGCAGAAGAACCACGTACTCAGAGAAAGAGAAGACTGAAAGTATTGAGTATCAGTAGGGCTCGAGTGTAGAGTGTGTGCTGTGGTAGATACGTCTAGAGATTGAGGCCAAATTATTAGGGGTACTGAATTTCAAAATTTGTTTGCAAAATTTGGACATGATTCCTTGCATGGGCAAAGGAAACAGTTGAAAGAATATAGTCATGGTAGGGAGATGAGGGACAACTGTCTTTCAGAAGGATGATTTTGGTGGTCCTCTGAGGGATGAAACAGTCGAGGGGAGGTGGAAGTGTGGGGATCAGTTAGGGTCTAACTTGGGCTAAAACCTGGCCAGGAAGAAATGAGAAGGTGGCAGTGGGCGTGATGAGAAAACAGATCTTTGAGATCTCACAGAAGAACAAACGACAGGCTCTGAGGATAGTAGGAATGGATCCGGCATGCTCCCAGCTCGGGATCTGGGCTCCTGCTAAGATGCATGCATGGATGAGTTAGACATGGCCTGTGTCCATAGTCTTTGCAGTCTAGTGAGAAACCAAGCATTCTCGGGATGCGGAGTAAGAAATAAGAAAAGGCAACCCTGAGAAGATATCAGCTCTTAAATAGTGGGCATATAAAAAGCCCTCCGTGATAGAAGAAAAGGGATTGATTATGCCATCTGGCGTCACACAGTGGGGGGAGTCTGAGTAAGGAGGAAGTACACCTTAGTGTCTGACTACTACAGCTGAGAAGACAAAGGGAGTGGAGGCTGCAAGAGAGCTTGGGCAGTGAGAATGTCCATGTTGGCTCCTGAGGGCAGAGATGACCCACGTGATGAGGAAGAGAGGTCAGAAGGGAAGGCCTCGGAGGGGACAGAGGTGACCTGACGGGTCACTGGCTGTCATGTGGCATCATGGGAAGGAGTAGGGCTGGACGTACCATCTCTCCTCCCTCCAGAATGCTCCTCAGTGCACTCTGCCCTCCGTGGTTGGTAGATGAGAGGCCACATGTGGGAGGGAAGGGTGGCAGTCAGGAGAGATGGTGATCAGGGTCAGGGGAGGGAGAAGATTCCCAGAGCCGCAATGGGGCATCCGTTCCTAACACCGAAACCTGGACTGTGTCTGTCCCCTGCCTTCCCAGGCAAGCTGTTTTCTTGTTGCTGTTGAGTGTCTAATTTTATGTATAAACCCAAATGAGATCATTTTCTCTGGGCTTTTTTAATTCCCCCAGAAAAGTTTTGCATCCCTTTGCTTGTAGAACTCAACAGTCCCTTTTCATCACAGACGGGACCAGCCCTGTCTGCGTCTTGCTGACCTGCATCCATGTGAATGCAAGAGGCATTTCAGCAAAGAGCACAGGGCCAGATCGAATAGAAGATCCCTGTGTGTCGGTGGAGATGCAGAGATTAGTGACCATAGTCCTGACATGGTGTTCTGGAAACAGCATCCGTCTGCACTAGGGGGAAGCCAGGGAGTTTGTTAGGTCACCAGAGCCCGGAGCTTGAAAAGCAGCTTCAGTGCACGGCGTGCTTCTGTTGTCGGTAACTTTCTGTAATGTGTGATGACAAAGAGCAGTGTGTGGTAACAGAGAACACTGTGTCACCGCGAGTTATTTTAACCATCAGCTTTCGGCTGCTCAGACTTTTTCCCCCTCCTCCTCACAGCTCTGTTTCTGGCTCCTTGTCTCTGTCACCCACTCCCACCTCCTCCCCCGCTGCTCCTCCTCGTCTCCTTGTGCGAAGTCCTTCCCCGTGGCTGTTTCTCCTCCACCACGGAGAACCTGCTGGAGGCTTTTGGCTCCGTGGCACGAGCACTTTGTCAGTCTTGCCCCGCTTCTTGCACATTCATTGCTCCCGGGGCTTCTTCAACATGGAGGGGGTTCCAGGGGTTCCTCTTGGAATAGAGGGGGGGAAAGTGTGTGTGTGTGTGTGTGTGTGTGTGTGCGCGTGCGTGTCAGAGAGAGAGAGTGAAGGAAGACAGATCAGAGGTTTGGAGGGCTTCATAGTCATTTTCTCTCTCCCAGAGGACCTCTTGCTGGGTTTTAATGCTACTAAGCCAAAAACACAGAATAATCATTATTAAACTGGGACTGGAAAAGTTTTGTTTTGTTCTGAAAAACCTGACCTCAGACTTTGAATAGCTTCTGAGCCCCCAAGTGGCTCCACCTTGACCCCCTGAACAGAGGGGGCAGTCAGATGGGACCATGGGGTAAATGGTGTGCGCCCAGAATGGTCCAGCGGAGGCAGTTTCTTACGCTAGAGGTAATTTCTACATGGGTCGTCTTTTATTCTGGCCTGAAGTAGGTGACACCACACACTGTTAAAGTAGGCAGATGATCCAGGAAACCGGGTCTATAGGAAGCTTGGCCAATCGCCTTGCACACATTTCAAGGTGGAGAGTGATTTTCCAGCTGTCTTTACACTTTCTGCAGTGGATTTTTGTTTGTTTGGTTGGTTTGGTTTGTAGAACACACCGAAATAGTTTGCTCACATCCCTTTACCCCTGCACCTTGTGGCACAGCTCTTGAGTGGCATAAACCATACCAAGAGAGAGTATTTTAAAAATCTGAAGATTTCAATCAAAACGTCCCCGTGGGTTGGCGGTTTGGCCTTTGAAAAGTTAATTAACATCTCCCTTGCTCATTTTCTTTACCTGTAAAGAGGGGGAGTTGAGCAGTTCTGATGCCTTACCCACTTCAAATTCATTAGTAATCGGTCAGACTCAGAGCTGGAAACAGGATTTCACTGTAGTGTATCAATTCCACGTGCTGGGCAGCTGGTGTGGAGAGGGCGGTGGTAAGGGTCACATGCTGCGGGGCTCGGTGGGAAAGAGTGGGGTGTTGATTAGTGATGTCTGCCTTACACGCAGTCATTTGGGGTGTTGGCATGGGATATTTGGTTTGTTTCATTTTGTTTTTTCCCTCCCTTCTCTAACCCTGCTGAGAGGGACCAGAGGCAAGATGTGCATGTGTGTGTGTACGCATACACATGCACACGTGCGTGCACGAACACATGACCGCGTCTGAGCCAATTTGTTGATGAAGGCATTAGCATGCATTCTATTCCTTCTCCAGATGATTTAACTTCAGTGAAATCAGATTTCTCTTCCTGGCTTCATATATCTTAAAACCAAAGGGAAGAGAGAAAAGGGTGTGTGGATGGCCCATTTTTAACATGTCATCACATGGGTGCCTGAGTGGCTCGGTCCGCTTGGGCATCAGACTCTTGATCTCAGCTCAGGTCTTCATCTTGGGGTTGTGGATTCAGGCCCTGTGTTGGGCTCAACACGGAGCTCCATGCTCAGCATGGAGCTGACTTTAAAAAAAAACAAAAAACAACAACAATGACGACAACAACAACAACAACAAATATGTCACCCCTTCAAGCCCAGGTCTCCTAAAATCTTGGTCACTTGCAGAAGACAAGATACAAAGTCATAGCCAATTACCCATCTAATACAGTATAACATTGAGCCCTACAGTGTAACTTTTTAATGATCATGGCCCTAGGATCAAAAAGGATGGAGAATTGCACCTGGGAAATTATTTAAACTCTATCTTAACTCTGTTCCAAAAGTGACTTTTTATCATTTTTTTTTTAAATTGCTCTAGGATGTTTGATAAAATTATGTTTTCAAAATATTCAGGTGTGAAGAAAGGAGAGCTTGAAAACAGTGTTTTTAGAATGCTGGATGGGAATGGGTGATGTTAATCAGATTTCAAGGTTCATCTTGACCCGCTGTCTCGCGGGACACTGATCAAAGTTTTGTGAATCCTTCTGATGCAGAGTTATTCAGTAGCATCCTCAGCACATAATTATGGACTGTCAGAAGATTTCGGTTTTGTGTAATAAATGAAGAGCATGCCTGCGGCTTGCTGAGGTGTTAGCTTAATAACCTCATAGATAGGTTGTTTTTCTTCTCCCTCAAGACCTGAACAGTCTGGCTTATGTCTTGTCCACCTCATCTGAAATGGAGGTGAGTAGACTAGGACTTAGATTTCTTTAAATGTTTATTTCTAAGAGAAAGAAACCCAGATTCTTATGTTATTGCCTTTTCTTTTGTTCTTTCTTCTTTTGAATTGGAAGCATGACAGATTTTGTTTTTATGCCTAACCCTTGGTGAGGATGTATAAGTTTTCCTCTTACCAATCACAGTTGCATACAGTAAGATGTTAGTAAATCGGTACTGATGAGCAGTGCCACATTGAGATTCCTGCTTGCACGATCCTGTTACTTGGGGATGCAATTATTTCCCTTGGTTTTGACAAGATGTCAACTGTGATACGCACAGAGCAGGAACATATCCTAAGACACTATAGCGCCTTAGAAATCTTTCCAGAGGAAAACTCAAGGATGTGTCTGGGGCTCCTATCTGACTCCTTCCTCTGCCTTTGTGTGTTTGTTTATATTTAGATTATTAGCTGATTATGAAGTGGCATTTAAGAAGCCTGAATCATTCTATTGCATGATCATAATTAATGGGTTTCTAGGAATATTTTGTCTACATTTCCAGTATAAAGAGATGGAGAGCGATTCATGATTAGTCATTCTACTGGTAATGGTGCTGGACATACTTTTTAATAATAACTTCAAAAGGGAAATAGAGATGCCTAATTACCGCAGGATTATATTGCACACCTACTGTGTGCTCTTGCTTTGTTGAGAATACAGAGACGCATCCGATACAGAGCCAGCAAGTGAAGAGTTTATAGTCTAGTTGGGGAAGATATTAGTCAGGATAGGCTAGTTGGTATAATAGACCCCCAAATGACAATGAGCTTATTTTTTAATTTCCAGTCAAAGTTTATTTCCATCTGGTTGGGGGCTCTCCATACGTTCATCCAGGGACCCATGCTCTATCCACCTTGGCTCTATTATTCTGGAAGTCTGCAGTGCTCTCTCTCCATTTACAAAAGCCTGAAAATGGGCAGGCCCCTGCTGTTCACACCTCATTGGCTAAAAAGGAGGCACATGGCCCAATGTTGGTACAAGGAGGCTGGGGAATGTAGTCTGATTAATTAACAGCTGATAGCCTCTGCCATCAGGGGCTCCCTTACTTGGTTACAGCAGTAACATTTGGCACAGTAGGTAGAGTTGACTGTGGCAAGGACAGAAGGAACAGAGCCCTGCCTGTGGAAGCCTGGGGGAGAGGAACTGGATGCTTTAGAATATTTTGAGAAGAAATCGAGCGGGTCATGTTTATACCAGTTGTGTCTGGCACTCGTGTTCCCACACAGCGTGGTAATCCTCAGTGCTATGTTGGGACTTGAGTATTTGGACCGCATTGAATGTGAAGCCCATCATGCAACCCGGACACAGCTCAGGGAACTGTGGTGGTCACTCAGTCTTGGAGCAGAGTCGACCATCACGACCAAGAGCCAGCTGGGCACTGTGGGAGCCTGGTGGGTTTGTGGGACGGTGTGGGCACAGGGGCTGTGAATGGCAATCAGAAGGGGTGGATGAGGTGTGAAGGTGGCATGGTGAAGCGCAAGGAAGACCCCACAGAAGGCCTGGTTTGGGGCATCACTCCGGACAGCCTTGTGCTGCCTGCTCCTCCCTTGATCTTTCTCAGCCACGGTAGATCTTTAATGCCTTTAGATTGCTTCCCATGGTGATTCCGGGGGATTTTAGGTTTCAGCTAACTGTAAGAGGTGTCCCATTTATGGCCAAGATTAGAGTCAGGAATTTGAGGTGATGCCAAAAGCTCATTAATCCAGATAAATAATATTTTAGTGTAATATTTGATGTGATCAATCCTAATACTCACCAAAAAAACTCATGATGGATAAAATAGAAAAATTTAAAACAGGACTGGGTCAATGTTATTGGTTTTTCTTTTTGCTTCAGCTCTAGTATGGCTCAGCACAGCCCTGTTCATGATCTTGTCTTTATTTGGTAAAGTTTTGATATTTTGTTCATCCTGGACTTTTTTATATTGATGCTGATTATTTGGTGAAGGTATTGTTTATTTTGATTACTAATTTGGAGGCCCCTTAGACTGTATTTGAGGTGAATGCCTTGAGCTTACCCTGGACTGAACGCTAGTTTACTTTTGTCTGTATCCCCAGTGCCTAGCATGATGCCTGAGATACAGTAGATGCTCAGGAAATGCTCAAGAATGCGAGGATGTTGGAAAAATAGATAAGGTAACAGGTGATGCATCTTGAAATTGTCAGAAAGGGTAGGATGGCCCGGGCATCACACAGCCCACAGTTACTGGCTGAATCATAAAGCCCGGTGGCGCGGTAGCCCGGCAGGCCCAGAGGCACTGGGTCTTACAAGCCAGCAGATTCCTGCACATTTTCCAATGGTATTGGGTCCTTGTTTGTAGTCTTAAATGATTGTGCATATTTTTCATCTTTTAGGGAGGAGTATCTTCATAGTGTCCCCTCTTTTATCAACAGATTATTGTTGATATATATGTTAAATACATACAATTTTCTCTTTTTCTTTCATTTCTTTTCTTTTTAAGTTTTTTTTGGGGAGAAGGCAGTGTTTATGTTTGCTTATCAGCAGCTACAATTTTATTAAATTTTTCTTGTGTATTGGGTGTTTTTATTTAATTAATTAATTAATCTAGAGAGAGAAAGCAAATGAGTAGGGGGAGAGGGAAAAAGGAGAGGAAGAGAGAGAATCTTAAGCAGGCTCCACACTCAGCACAGAGCGGGATGCAGGGCTCGATCTCATGACCCCTAGTGTCATGACCTGAGCCCAAAACAAGGGTTGGGCAACCTAACCGACTGAGCTACTCAGGCGCCCTGGTGTTTTGGGTGTTCTTACTGATCACAGAAACCTTCTGAGGTACTGAGTCTGTTTTTTGTTTTTTTGCAAATTGCCTGGATTTTTTTTTTTTTTTTTAAGAAATGAAAGCTTAATGGGGGCATTTCAAACTTCAGATTTCTCTTACTCAGGACTTTCAGTGCTCTCTCTGAACTCTAAAGTTGCTAAACACACTTTTCGTAGCTTCGCTGGAAGAAAGTGCAGCCTGGAGCCAAGAACTTTCATGCCAAACTTTAAGCTAGAGCAGATTTTTAAAATTATGTTAGAGATCTCTGAAAGAATCATATGAAAAACATTGACCTATTCTTAACAGCAGGCATGGCAGTGACTCAGTGGTAATGGTTCCTGCCCCGTCTTACCCCAGCCTGGCTGGAAAGGTTCTCTTGGTTGTGGTTGAAAGAGGGGGCTATAGAGGGGACAGCCAGATGTTTGCTAGGCACCCCGTGGCCGAGATCTTCTGTTTCACTTGAACTGTTATTGGGGCCGTGTAGATGTCCAGAGAGCCCCGGGCCGTGCAGGAAGAATTATGTCGTCACGGAATCATGAGATTTAGAAGGGACTCAGGTTGTGTGGATTAGTGGTTGCCAGACTGGGCTCTACTGAACCCACGAGTTCCACAGAAGGATGGGGCAGGGCTGTGTAGAAGCTGCTGGTGCAGTGGGGCCATGCAAGTGAGGGGCAGGACGCCAAAGCACCTCTGCTGTTATATATTACACATTGAGTTGAGCATAAGATTGTATTTGTGGAAAGGATTGCATTGAGATAAATGCTTTTAAGACCACTGATCTAGCTTAACTTTCAGTTCAGGAATTTCCTTTATAATACCCTGGACATGAGGAGACTCCTTCTCCATTTACCAGCTCCAGTGATGGGGAACTGTATCAGTCAGGGGTCCACTAAAGACACTAGAACCCCACCAGTCGTTTTAACAGAGAGAATCCTGTTATAGAATTGTTAGATGTGGAAAGATAAAGAAGGGGAGGAAGCAGCTGTCACCCATTGAGATGGGAACCAGGGGACGAGGTCAGAGTTATGAAAACTTGGGAGCTCAGAAAAGGGTCCCAGGGTGCTAAAAACCAGACCTCTGAGGAGGGAGCTGTGCAGATGAGGCAGGGTCTGAGAGCGATGGAACAACAATGAAGTGGGATCGCTTGCTGCTGCCAAGATGGGGGACCGTCCCTGGGGTGATGCTGAAGGGCACAGAAGAATGTGGAAGGAGCCAGGCTTGCTCCCTCCTACGGCCTTTGTCTAGCGCACCCTGTGGGTGGAGGCCAACAGGGAGCCCCCTGGCATGGTCCGTCCCAGGAGGAGTGTGGCTGCCCAGCCCCAGCGCCAGCATCATGAAGCACAGCACAGAAGCTGAGATGCAGCTGCCTGTGTCCAACATGGGGAGTCCTGTGCCCCCCACGGTGTCCCCTGACATTGCTGAATCAGCTTTAAACAAGAAACAAAGAAGCAGACTAGAGAACAAAAGTCCTTTCCCTTTGGAGGGAATTTATCTTCCTGCCTGAATTTGTCAGGCACACCCAGACCCTTCAGCCTGCCTCGAGGACGTGTTGAATAGACATTTTGGTTGTCATCCTCTGGACACCTTCCAGTTTGTCAGTGTCTCTTTTAAATATGGTTCTCAATTTGTCGGCACCTACCGAGCGCCTCGGCACTATGCATACTTTTGTCTTAGTTCCAACTCTAGGAATTTATCCTTAATGAGTTTTGTGTGGTCTGCATAGAAATTTAGCTAGAAGGGTATTAATTTCAAAGTTGCATTTTGGAGAAACCAGAAATGCTCAAGAAGAGGAGATTGGCTGTACCATAGAGTACTTGGCAGAGGGTTAGATGGTGATGAAGAAGAAAGTTTAACAGTGTGAAAAGAAAGGCACGTTATGTTTTTAGGTAAAAGAGGCAGGTCATAAAATGGTGCACACAGCATCATTTCATTATTGTACACGTGTCCGCGTTAGGAAAACAACATTGGGACGCTAAATACTAAATGTCCAGTGTATGATGGGTTATTTTTAGGTGGAGGTACAGCAGGCAGTTTCCATTTTTTTCTTTCTGTTTATTTGTATTTTTAAACATATTTTACAATTAGAGTATATTTCCTTTTGTACTAAGGCAAAATTAACTTAGCGCTGAGAATGTATTATCATAAGAAGGGATCCAAGGTATCATCTGTCATCCTTGCAGCATGTCAGCTCGGTTTTTTCGTAAATATGTCGTCTATATCTTCACTGGGAGATCACATTGGTGGAAATATTGCTGGAGCAACCAGGAAACCAGAAGTTGCCCCCTGCTGAGCAAGTCCCTTAAATAAGAACCTCTGTTTCTGTCTCTGGAAAATCCAGAAGATTGTAGTAGAAGATCCTCTTAGGCTAGCTTAGATTCTGTGGTTTGCTGAAAATGCCTGAGGGTCAGATGGAGGCAAAATCCCATTTACTGAGGTCATGGTTGCTTTGTGACGCAGGAGTCTGAGACCAGGTGCCCAAAACATGTTGATGATTTAAAGAAATGCTGTCTAAGAAGAGATCTTGGTACGGGGGTAGAGCCCCAAACACCGCTCTCATGGTGATGGCATTTCCAAATTAATGGAACAGGAAAAACAAAACAAATCTATGCTGTGATCAGGGATCACTTTCTAAAATACAGAATCACAAGAGAGTATAGTCAAGCTGGGTAAAACCTCCAAATCTGACAAAGGAGGGAAAGAGTTTAGAGAGAGACAACTGAAGAGGATGGAGAACAGGGATGTAACTGAGTATCTCAAGTTTGTGGGGTTTGGCAACATCAGCCTTCTGGAAAGCACTATTAGGAGGAGTACATGAGTGCGATCAGAGGTATATGAGCCACAAAAGGCTAAGAAAGTAACTGTTCAGAGAAAATAACCAAATTCCTAGAATTCTGAGACAAATCCCCGATGATGAGAACATCAAATCAAGGCTTCTGAAATCTGAGCAGGGTTTGGGGACCCACTTTGAGATGAGCCTGCTCCTCTGGAGACTTCCTGGTTCATGACACTGACTATCCTTTGCCTGGGTGTAACTTGACAGGTAAATGAGCAAGAAGACTCTAACCCCTGGGGTTGAGGAGGAAGGAAGGACCAGCTGGCTGGAAAGGAGGCGGAAACAGAAATGCCAGAGAGGAAATAATTGCGGCACACTCCATGTGCAGATTTTTTTTTTTAAGATTTTATTTATTTATTTGACAGAGGGGAACACAGCCAGAGAGGGAACACAAGCAGGGGGAGTGAGAGAGGGAGAAGCAGGGATCATGACCTGAACCGAAGGCAGATGCTTAACCAACTGAGCCACCCAGGCGCCCCTCCATATGTAGATTTAAGTAAATAAAACTGAAAACCAGTACTTTGGCTCTCAATTTGTATAATGGGATTGTACAAGTTATTTTTTCAGTGACTATTTTGAGCAGGGGTGTCTGTCCTTCACCTCATTAGACACACACACCCCAACCACTAAGCATCCCCTGTATGCCAGCTGCTGCTTTGTATATTTTGCTTGTTTTCATTTCTTGAAACTCTTCATTAATTCTGTAAAGCCGATGCTTGTTATTATTCCCGTATCAGCGAATAAGAAACGGAAGTAGAGAGACGTTAAGTCCTTGGTAGAGCAAGGACTTGAACCCAGGCAGTCTGGCTCCATGATTTACGCTCTCAACCAACCACCATATTATGGTTCCCTGTACTGGCCCGTCTTGGTCATGGTTGGGCAACAGTGCCGTGTTGCCCAGTAGGGACCATCCCGCGTTTCCCCTTTGTGTCTATATATCATATTTCCCAGATAGTTTGCCCTTGTGGTCATGCCACGAGAGTCTGTCTATCAGTTCTTTAAGCCAGGGAATGAACATGCAGGTTCTTTTTCCCAGTGAGCCCCGAAGTATGGTCGCACCCATGGATGCTTTCGAATGACTGACTGGGGTGCTTACTCAGAATTCTGGACCCCCACCAAGATCCTTTGAATCTGAAACTGTGAGGTAAGATCTGACAGTCAGAAGGCGTAACAAATCTCCAGGTGATTCGAGAGTACTCTGGGGCTTGCGGACCACATTTAAGCATCTGTATTTAGATGAATGTTACCCCTTACTGCTCTCCTGCAAGCCCAGCTCTAACCATTCTTGTAAATCATTGCAGACAGAGGTATCTCTGGCTCGGCTGTGCTAGGGAAGTCAGGTGGCGGGTATTAGAGAACAGGTGTGCAGCACAGCGCCGTGCTTGCGAGGTTATAAAGCCAGTTTCCAAATTGGAGATTGGCAGCCATTTAAAAGAGAGAGAGAGAGAGAGAGAGAGAGAGAGAGGGGCTTCCTTAAGGGGCTGATATTTGAAAAAACAAAGCAATAAACTCAGGCAAAAAAGGATCATAACTACACACATCATGCTCTATGGCTAAAGCATATGCTTTTATTTAAGAGTTATTTTACTACTAATTTGGGCTTTCAGTTTTATTTGGGGCTCCATGTGAACCATGAGAGGATGAGTTTGGCTTCGTTAGGCTGCTCTTGTACACCACAAGGTCCTCTTTTTGAATTCACTTTTCTAGAAGAAAGAAACTAAACAATCACAACAACAGCACAATAATGTGACAACAAGAGGGCACAGTCCTGTCTAGAAAGCCAGTTCTCTGTAATGTGTAGAAATCTTTGTAATAAGCAGGATGTCATTAAAAAAAAAAAAAAAAAAGGAAGACAAGTTCATGCTTGGCTAGACTTCTCAGTAAATTGTAAAGAGAAAAAAAATGTCATGTATTATTTACAGTGAATGTGTTTCATACATAGGGACTAAATCTTGATAGCTCGGTAATGGCTACTTAAAATATCCCTCTAAGTTCTATAGAAAATTCTTTCTGCTCCCTGAAAGTTAACCCATTGTTGCCCAGATGTTACTGATGGACTAAAGACAGACTCCACTGTCGTGGAAGAATGGACCTGCCATGAAACTGTACCTGCCCTCCGCATGGGAATATTGCATGTCAGTCCTTGTGCAATTACCAACTAAAGGCTCCATAGCTTGGCTCTTTTCGTAATAGCTCAGACCTTGCAGTGGCTGTGAATAGAACAGAGCATCCGTCTTTGAGCGACCTGACTTGTGTGTACGCCCATGTTCAGAAAATAGTCAAGCCTGAATATTTTATGATCAAGGTGAACTCTACTAGAGAAGATGAGTAGATTGACAGCAGTCCATGGAGTAAAGGAGCACTGAGAGAGGCTCAGAACAGGAAGTAAAGGATGAAGGGACTATTTCCATGATTACAGAAGGCATCCCAACACAGCACTCCTTGGCCTTCCCTAGCATCTGAGACAATAGGTTGGCCTGGCAATGAGTGTATATTGAGCTCTATCCTTTATGTTCCAAGAGCTGTTGGCTTCATTCCCTGGTCAAAGGGATGTCACCAAGGCAGTTAAATGCAAACTATTGCTTTCCTCTTCAGGTGTGTATCGCGATCTTGTATTACCCATGTATTCCCTTTAAAAGTCACAGTGTAAGGTCTAGGATGGGAAGCAAACTGTGATAGAGACTTTAGGGTCATGGATAAATGAAGAATAGCTCATTTCAAACCCTTATTCTAATCCAACGCCACCACATGGTGTGAGCCCAGCTAGTGTGGTTTGATTAGAGGACAGTTTACTGATACTGCTGTTTCTCTCCGACCATTTCTAGACTGTTGAAGGGGTTCTTCTGTACCTTAGAGAAAGAAAAACTGCAAGATTTTGATTAAAGGCGTGTACTTATGGCTTTATTTCCTTGTTCACATTGGCCCAGTGGTTACATAGAGATCTGCCATGAATATTTCCCATAACATTGTACCTTTGAAATGTGCCCAGAGGCGTTTGAAGCCCTTGCTTCCCTGTAATGCATTGTCTCCTGATTGAAATTCAAGGAATGCTTTGTGACAATTGCTAATTCCTGAGTGGGAGCTTTTGGTGTATTAGCATGCTTTGAAATTGAAAGGCCTTACAGATCTCTTTGCATAATATTGGCCAAAGCATCACAAGCCAGTTTTCAGGGAAGAAAAGAAGATCCCAGTGGTGAAAAGAAAAAAATAATGACAAAGATCACTGTTTCCTGTGAATGTACAGGCACATATCTCTGAGTGCTGAAGTGCAGTTCCATAAAGCTGGGGGGTGGAGGGAGGCAGGTGTTAAACCTTGGCGCCCTGTTGTGAGGCTCCTTATCTTAGCGTGGCTTCTCTGGCTGGCAGGTAAAGGAACTGTAAAAACCTTCCTAGTGAATAATTGGAGACTCACTGGCACCAGATTAATTAGTTGATTACTTCATTGTTTAAATATTTGAGTGTTGATTCCTTGCTTTGGAGTACGAGAATTTGAATATTTGTGGCAGAGTAAAAACTTCACCCAAACTCTTTCACCTGAGTGGCTGAGTACGTGTGTACACACACACACACACACAGAGCACACACAAAGTTACCACTACCTCCTCTGGGGTCCTTTTTGGTCCCAGAGGGTTTAGAGAGACAGCCTTGTGTTTGGGGTAATAGTCCTTGGTACCTGAGAGATCTTATTTAACAAACAGAATTTCCTAAGAAATAGTCCGTATTTTTCAGTTTGTTTATTATTCTTCCCAGGAGCAAATCTAAACTTATCCTGAGTCATTATCCATCAAATTGTTATAACCTAGAGAGAGGAATTCGGCATAGAACAGATCTGTATAGAATCTTCTTATAATGAGGAGGTTAGCTAACTGAAGAACCTGAAGCACGTTTTTCTAAAGCTGTCTCAGCAGTGAAATCTCAACTCGGCAGAGATGGTAAGAACAGAATTAAGGCCCAATATATAAACTCCGTGTTCACATGCAGGGCTATGGTGTGTATTGGCGTGTGAGTCCGAATCTCTTGAGTATCTTCATCACAGATAAATGCAGCCTGGACCAGGACGGTGCTGAATGGCTCCCTGGGAGCCATGGTTCCATGTCCCCTGGGTCCCTGCCTGGATTCGACAGTGATGTTGTCACACATGGCTGGAGCACATCCAAAGCTTCTCTTCCTGTCACCCATGGGCTTCCCCTCCCTGATGGAAATGTTCAGAGTTCCACTGCTCACTGGAAAAGGCATCGTGTCCTTGGGGTGGCTTGTCTTTTAAAATCCACTGTGGTGGTTTAGAACGATTCCCAAATCTTTCATAAAAGAGCTTTGGCAAAATAGCAAAACAGCTGTAAAAGGCTCTTGAATAAATTTAATGGCTTAATTTCCCCATAAGTATGCACCATAGACCAGAACGCGCCCCTCCATACATACTTTCATTGCCAGGTACTTTCTGATTCAGTCTCAAGTAGGCATTCAGTTAAAAACAAACAGACAAATAACAAAACCTTTTGATGTTCTGCAGAAAAAATAGCTCAGTGTTTGACAGATGGGTGGGCAAGAAACTGGGTTTTTCAGACAGTGAGTCTCTGTGAGTGCCACCGTGGACTGTTGCACGCTCAAGGACTGGGCCTTCAGTGTGCCTGTAGAGCCACATGCGTTCAATCTATTAATGATTTTTATTTGTAGGTATCTTATCTGTAATCCTGCTCTCCCCTGATGATAGCAGCTAGAAGGTTTATAAGGCTGGGGTTTAGAATGGCTGAGGAGCTCATCCAAATGCTTAGCTACCAGCCGGGAAGCCTCTCCAATGGTTTTAGGTCCAGAGGCTGAAACGGGACCCAAAGGAGCAACCCGCAAGTCTCAAAATCTGGAAGAGCAGGTAGCCAATTAATTCCTCCATCATAAAGTTTTAGAGCTGGCCGGTATCTTAGAGATCTACTCTGCTCAGCAAGTTCCTACATATTCAACAAGGCATTTTTATTGAGCCTTATCCGAGGCCCTCAAGGCTTCATAAAACTATGGGTTTTACAGTATTTCTGCTAATCCCATACATTTATTGGAACTAACTCACTGGCTGGACCTGAACGAGCCCTTTATTTTCTTTATTTTTCCGAGCCTTAGTGAAGCCTCTGAGTAAAGCAGAGGGGGGTCAGATTATAGATGATTTCTAAAAGCCCTCATTCTGATAGTCTTTAATCAATGGTCAGACCTGATTTATTGGTCAAATCTGCATGGAGGAGAGAAATGGAACAGACATACTATACACATACACACACACACACACACACACACAGAACAAAAAACCCCAAAACCCTGTAGTCAAGAAAGAAAATACTCCCTTGACAGCACTCTCTTTTAAGACTCCTCCTTCTGACTGTTCGCTCTCCTTCTGGGTCTCATGGCGGCAGCTGTTGAGCATGTAGCCTGACTGTGCAATTAATGACAGATGGGAATGTCTCCTTTGAAATTCTTACTCTTTGAGGCCCAGGATTTTCTCCAATATTTATTATTTTGTTTCTGATTATGCAGATTAGATGTGGCCATTGTAAACAAATCAGAACATACAGAAAAATATAAAGGAGGAAAAATTGTAAATTCACCACTCAAACACTTAACATTTTTGGATATTATATTAGTCTTTTTTATATTTTATACACACACACACACACACACACACACACACACACACCTACCTTTCTTCGCCTTTTTTTCTTTTGTGATTTGGAAGTTATAAGTCCTATGTGTAGGTTAAAATTAATTTATAATTAAATAGTGTACAGATTTTTCTCCGGTCATCAAAATCATGACTGAAATACTCCGTTGATTTTCTCCTCTTGTATAAGGTAAGAAATATAACATCTCTGTAACTACTTCCCCGCAACTGGAAATTTAGAATTCGATCATCATGATAATTTGAAAAGTACTTTTTTTGTTGTGTTTTGCATTTTTCATTCAAAAAGTTTTAAGAATTGGCTTTATGTTGTATACTCTTATAAATGACATTTAATTTTAATTATGAAACATTTTGTTTCTGAGCTCTTGCTTACAGCTAGTCCTTTCTTGCTAAGACTTCTCCATTTTTGAGCTCTTCGTTTCGAGTACTTTCTTTACCAGATGGTGATATTTTGAGAACTATTTTCAGGAAGAATGCGTAGCATAATGCTTTCTGACTTTAAAAACTCTGAGGATTTTTCCTGTTATCTTTACTCAGGAGTGATGACTTTACAGGATATTGAATGATAGAATCTTTTTCTTTCAAAGTTCAGTGGTTGTTGCTTCATTTTATTTCCAGTTATTAATGTTGTGGAGGAGAAGTCTGGGATCAATCTATCTTTCCTAGTACTTTCTTCTTCTTGCTTTTTGATGCTTATGTTGTTGGGGCTTTTTCCCTTAAAACAAGACATTATTAGTATGTGTTCTTTCCTGGAATCCAGTCTGCCATTCTCTGTCTTAATTGTGTCTTTAAGTTTGACAAGTCTGTTTTCTATCTCTGTACTAGTCTGTCCTTTTTTTTAAGATTTTATTTATTTATTTGGCGAGCATGAGCAGGGTAGGGGCAGAGGGAGGGGGAGAGGGACAAAACTCTCCACTGAGTGGGTAGCCCAATGCAGGACACAATCCCAGAACCCTGAGATCATGACCTGAGCCAAAGTCAGACACTCAACTGACTGAGCTACCCAGGGGCCCCTTCATCCCTATATTGTTCTTAGCTGGTCTCTCTCCATGAGCCTTTGCTTTACAGTTTTATATGTAAAGTGCCTACTTAAATCTTGTTGAAAAGACACATTGCAAATTCTCAAAAATATTCTCCTGGTTCTTGAAATAAAACTATTTCATAGGCATGCTTTGACTCTGATTCTTCACGGCTACTTCCTTCTTTTGACAACATCTTCTTAAAAGCCTTTTTAAAAAAAACATCCTTTCCTGGGTTCTGTGGTCTTTCCCTCATTGTTCAGTCCTGTAAAGGAGCTGCTGTGTTCATGCAAAATAAAGTGCTGAGACAGTGCATCAGGCAGGGCTCCCCACCTCACCGGGAATTTGAACAGAGACGATTTAATGTAAAGTCTTATTAACCGGTCAAAAGTGTTCAGTACTAAAAAGGGTAAAAGAGAATTCTGAGGAACAGGTGAACAGCAAATACAGGGAGTGGTCCTCTTATCTAGGGCTGCGGGACTGGGTGAGTACAGAACTAGGATTTCGGAAGAGGCATCTCCTCTTGCCCATGGAGGTTGTGAATCAGACCTCACGGGGAAGGCTGGGCTTGCTGCTGCCCGTGGAGGACGAGTTCCCTGGGTTGCTTGCCGACCAGACCTGTTCCACACGAAGTCCCTGCTGGAAAGCCAGTGGGTCCCAGCTGTTGAACAGGAAGTCCCCCACCATGGTGCCAGAAGGCCGGGGCTGGTCCATAGGGGTGATGCACACTGGGGTCCTGGAGAAGCTCCCTGGAAAATCTGTACCGCTGGGTCTCTCACACATGGCAGTGGTGCGCTAGAAGCTAGAAAGGCATACACACCGAGGAAGGGAAGCCCCTTCTTCCGCTATGCTTCCCCCTAGCATTTTGTGTTTGCAAAGCCTCATATTACACCAGCTGGCAAAGGAGAAATTTGCAGGGTCCAGCTCTGGTATCACAAAGCAGAGCAGAGAAAGGTAGGTTGAAGCTGACAGTGAGTAGCTGATCCCTGACACAGATGAGCTCTCTGAGCATCAAAGGAGGGAAGGCATGGTTTTAGTATTGTCTTTTATCACCTGGTCAGAAGTGCAGCAGCCTGGAGTAGCAGGGAGAGAGCAGGAGCCCTGGCATCGGTGGCAAAGGAGCCTCAGCTTTGTGCTGATGAGTTTCCTTTTCCTTCTGGTCTGCCTGTGCGGGGCGGCTGGGACAGGGCCTGTGCTCGGCAGATGGCGCAGACGGTCAGCGGTCAGCATCAAGGGCGGGCTGGGAGCACACACTCTACACGCTTTCCCAGCCAGGGGGCCTCCCTGCCTGGATGCTTCTAGAAGCCCCGCTGGGGGCTGCCCCACAGTTAGGGGCGTTAATGAGCTCCTGCTGGAGCCTCTTGCACTCCTAGACCTGGAGTCTGCGTATACGGTCAGCCTTTCCCACAGACAAGCTGTTTGCTCTTTTATTAAACAGAAATGCCTGGAAGTTCGGGTGTATGAATGTCACCCCTTCTAACTTCCTTAAAGGATTTAACTTTTCCTGTTTCTTATATTCTTCGGGTTACTTTAATGAGATTATGGAAGGAGGCAGAGTTAGACGAGTGTACTTAATGCACCAGGAAGTCTCATTTCTAAATGTACCACAAAGCTCTTTTCCTACGCTTGTTTTAACTTTATATTAAAAAGTCCAGTCTTCTTAGTCTGTATTTTGTATGGCCTTTCTAATTGAATTTAGAACTGTTTGATGTCGTCTCAAGACTACAAATAAGCTGCAAGCTTTAACTGTTTAATTTCTGTGAGTGCTGTCTAGATACACATAGTGTAGCCAATCTAGCATCTTAAGTAGAACTCTTCACCTGGAATATTCTGTACTTGTCAGTTTAGTTAATTAGCATCACACTGACTTGTGGATTTAGAAACATTTGGGTTCTGCTACTTCATTTTTTTCTGGCCTGCAGGAAATGTATAAGGTTAACACAGAGTTTTCTATTTTAGTAAGCCCGTTTACTAATTGGTAGAACATGACATTTGTGTTACTTAATACATTAAAGCAGAGGAGTTGGGAATTTGTATAAAACAAACAAATTTGATATTAAATTTTGAAAAATGACAGAAAATTTCTCACTTTGGCTCTTGTACAATATTGGTATGAAAAGATTCAAAAGCAGTAAAATAAAAAGCGAAGGGCTTTATGTAGCATGTGGAAAAAAAATAAACATTATAATACTTAAAAAAAATAAGCCATTCCACTTGCCCTTGACCCATTGATTCTCCGGTGTTTCCCGAAGTTTCGTTTTCTGTCTCAGCTGTATTGCTGGTCCAGCTGGACCCTATGCAGGAACGGCTGTAGGTCAGAAAAAAACCTTTGTGTCTGGGAAGGGCCGGTTTGCAAATTCCAATACTGGGGGCCTTCTGGGAGAAAACAGAAACCCAGACCTACAGAAGGAAGAAGAGCCAGCTCTACATTTTGTTGGGATACAATGCATTGCCCTCTTGTAATTTCCAGAATCAAGCTTTTTTCCTTTACTAAAAAATTAGGGGTCATACCACTTTCAACCCTCAGGTGTCCCTTCTCTGCTCCCAGGCAGTGGTTAGGGGCACACCACCGGTCCCTTCCACAAACACAGATCCCAGGGGATTAGGACCCATCTGCACTGGGCTACTGGGACCCAGTTAACAGGACTGCATGCTCTCTTGCTACTTTTTTGTTGTTGTCATACTAATTTAGTCTTCAGTTTCACAGTTTGAGTCCATCTTCCTCTGTGATGAAATGGAAATGAAATGGGAGTTAAGTAGTTGCCTTTCTGACTTTGGTTAACTTATACATCTCTGAGCAGAGGGTCTAGAACTGAGGACTGGTAGGAACAGGGTGAGCTAGATGGACATAGACCTTGCATCTCCCACATTATAAATCCAATAGGTCTATTTTCTGAAATAAAAATTAGTACAGAAAATGTAACAGTCAAGGAAAACCTTGAACTAATGTATACATTTTATGTAAGTAATATCTCTGGGCTTTGTTGAATAAAAGCTTAAAATTTTTTTTCTTTTTCTTTTTCTTTTTTTTTTTTTTAAGATTTTATTTATTTTTGACAGAGAGAAACACAGCTAGAGAGGGAACACAAGCAGGGGGAATGAGAGAGGAGGAGAAGCAGGCTTCCTGCAGAGCAGGGAGCCCGATGTGGGGCTCAGTCCCAGGACTCTGGGATCATGACCTGAGCTGAAGGCAGTCGCTTAACCAACTGAGCCACCCAGGCACCCAAAGCTTTAAATATTTGATAGTCATATCCTTCAGTCACTTATGCTATTGGTGGATTTTTTTTTTTATCTTACTTAAGAAGGTGTTCCTTATCCTAATATTAAAAGCATTCTTGTGTTCTTCTAATACTTGTTTAATTTTTCTCCTCAGTTTTATCTCTTTATTTTTTGTAGAATTTAGTTCTATGTATCATGCAAGGTACAGATCTGTTTTTTTCTTCAATGACTGTCAGTTGACTTGGCATCATTAAATAAAGTCTGTTTTTTTCCTACTAATATGCTACCTCTAGCATAAACTATATTCTGATTTTTGCTTTATTCTATTATTTGGTTTTCTCTTCTGTTTCAGCGGCTTATTTGTCAGTTACTGAGTCTCTACATTTCAGAGTTTATAAGAAATGTTTTAAGCTTTCAAATATGTTTTGACATCTGGACAAGATATTTCTTCTCCTTATTAGTCTTTTTCTAAATTTTGAAGATGTTACTTTTTTTTTTTTTTTTTTTTTAGTTTTAATGGGTTGCAGAGTCAGTTTGATAAGTTCCATAAAAAAAATCTTGTGATTTTCATTGGGATCACATTCATGTCATAGAATAATATTGAGTCTCACCATCCAATTACTGATAGTTTACCTGTGTATATCTTCCTTCATGTACTGCATTACACTTGTATGATTTTCTTTACATATCTGCTTCACTTCTATCAGTAGGTTTATTACTGGAAATTGGACACACACACACACACCCCACATATTCTGAATACTTTCACCTTTTAAATGGTTGGTTGTGAGTAGAAAATTTTTTTTTTTTTTATGATCTCCTGGGGTCTGACCAAGCTATTGCCTTACTTGCCTTAACATTTCTTTTCAGTTGATTTTCCAAGATTTTACTAGGTTTTCCTTTTTAATGTTTGCATTCCCTTTGTTTTCTTGTTGAGTTACCTTATTCAAGATCTTTGACACATGGTTGAGTTCTTAGTGCTGACGTGATAGCAAATATGCTTGTCTTCTGATTTCATTGAATATGCTTTTGATACAATGCCATTTTTAGATCTTTTTTTTTTTTTTTAAAACACGAACTAGGGTTGAATCTTACCAAGAGCTTTTTTAACCTCTATTGAGATAATCATCTGGTTGGATTTCTGACTCTGGTAACATACTGAATTACATGACTAGATTTCCAGATGTTTAATCATCATTCATTCCTGGAGTAAACCAATTGTGGTGGTAGGATTTGGTTTTCAAAAATAGTATGCTTTCCTGCATAAACAGGTAAAGGATAGCCCCCCTTTCTACTATAATTTGTTATGTATTTCTAAAAGTCTCTTCCACACTGTCTGAGTTATCCATTGTATTACGTATTTTATAAGAGTTTAGAATCTTACCAAGTAAGGAATAAAAAAGAAGTTGACGTTAGAATAAGAAACTATCGGACTCATACATTTTGCTCCTGGGAATATTGTAAAACACACATATCACATTCCTAGACAGACCTAAGATGGTGTTGGCTCAGAAATTATATTTTTCTTTGTGCGTTGTTTTTTGCAAAAATGGAGCTCAGTTTATTAATCATCAGTATATTAATCTAGTGAGATAAGGATTCAAGTGACGTAAATGAGCTTATTCCAAGTGCTTAGTCAACGTAACAACAATAAGAATTTGTGTCACTTGTATACCGACTTACTGTATACGTAGCATTCTTAACATACACTAGCTAAATCAATCTTCCCAGCAGGGAGAGGAGTTGTTATTACTCTACTTTACGGGAGTGCAACAGGTTCAGATTAGATAAATGCCACAACCAAGGTCACAGCAAATAAGTGAACTAGTTAAGACTACGCCCTAAGTCTTCTTAACCTTAAGCCAGGATTCATTCCGTCTCTGCCTTGGAATTTTTAATGGTGAAAAGTGGGCCCTCTCTATGGCAGAAACGGGCACAGAAGCAAAACAAGTTGGGAACACATCCTTGTCCTCGCACAGCCCTCCCACTCCGGCCAGAGTTCCAGTATGAGGAAGCTAGCAAGGACTCCTCAAGGAACGCCTCCTCCAACACCATGAAAATTTTCATTTTGAACTGCCTTTTCTTTGTCTCCTAAATTAAGGTGTTCACTAAGCCATGGGGCCATTGTCATTTTCCTGTGACCGCACTTGTCGAACTCCTTTGGCTCAAAGAACACACAGTCCTATGCAGACAGTAACTCTCCCAGCCTGGCTACTTAGTGTGGGAACGTAGGGAAGGAGCTCAACCTGCGAATTGTGGCCATGAAGTCATGTCAGGGACAGGGGCTGAGACCAGAGCCCAGGAAGTGAGGACTGGGGGGACCCGGTGGCCTTTTCCATTTTCCACATGGTTTGTGTTCCCACCTGCCTGGGGGCAGTTCCGCTGTCCCCGGCAGAGGCCTCTCTCTCGGGGTACTCCCATCCCTGCTAAACCCAAGTGAAATGTGTGGTGGCAGATTTCTAAACTAATTAGCTCATGCTTGTGGCTTTCTAGCATAATTCTTCATAGAATTGTACAGACAAGCTTAGAGAAAGAATAGAATGTTGCTTTCTTCCTCTAGAAAACCTTTCGAGGGTATCACGATGTTGGCTTTCCTGGTGCTTTTGATAATTCGGTTATCTTCTCTACTGTCAGGCATCGATGAGGCCCCTAAAAGCCGTGCTGGCATCTCATTTCGACACTAAACTGTGCGGATATAAATGCTGTGTAGTTCAGTCTTTGCCACAATTAAACATAAGACGTTAAAGGGTCCGATGAAACCATTCTGCTATTTATATGAGTTTCTAAGTCTAGAACAGAAAGTCTTCCCTTATTTTCCAAACTCTTCTTATATTGCAATGTGAAGCTCACAGCTGAGCAGCCCCCACCATAAAGCAGGCCAATGGAGGGAGGTGCGCACGTCTAACTGAACCTGAAGACAGAAGCATACGAGGGATAGGCCAGGAAAAGGGGACCGAGTTGAGAAAGCCCACAGGCGGGGGGCCGGGGGGTGTTAGGGTATACGAACAGCCTCTGTTGGCAGAGGCAGGCTGACTACAGAGCAGAAAGGGAATACTGTCCGAATGCCACCTGTCAGTGAGCTGGCGGGGGGAGCACCCCCAGGTGGAAGGACCAAGCATTAGATCCCACTGAGAGGGACCATTACCCCAGGTGGTAAGAAGGAGGTTGGCTGGGAAGAGAATGAGGAGCCAGGTTCACAGTTGAAAAGACAAGGCTTGTAAGTTGAAGTGAAGACAGAAATGACAGACCGAGTATAGACACTCAGTCCTGGAGAGCAGAGAATAGAATGAGTGAGGTATGGAGGTGGCATTATGTGAGGGGTTCGGGTAGGCTGGGGGATTGGCTGGATAATCTTCAGCAAAGTGTCTGGTGTGTGCTCTTGGAGGTTGGGGGAGGCTGGCAAATCGGCCCAGAGGAGCTGGCCAGGTTGGCCAGGAGTGTAAGGGCCCAGGAGGAAGGGTGCATCTAGAGTTCAGCATGACCTGAGAAGTAGAGGAGAGTTCTGGTTCCTATGTAGAAAATCACAAGAGGCCTTCACACCTATTCTAACAACGAGAACAAGCAACACAATCACAGATGTTTTTAAGCCAGTGAGAGAGCCAAGGACACAAAGAAATATACATAAATTAAATTTCAAAAAGTGACAATCTCTTCCTAGGAGAAAAGAACTCAGGGCTGCTTTCATCCCTGGCAGAGTGAGAGGAAGAGGAGGAGCCCGTCATTGGCACAGTGAGAAGAACCGAGCCCACCTTTTAACTAACTTTGGGTGGCTGTATGTTGGCTGGTGTATAGAAAGCCAAGGGTCCCCAGCCATAAAGCAGGCCTGCACCAGCCTCTGGGTCTTGCCCATGGGCCTTTTCACCAAGTGCAGGGGGCCTAGGCAGAAGGCTGGGAGGAGGGCAGAGAAGCTCATAGAGTTTCCCTTTAAGGCACGTCTGGCCTTCCTCAGAGCAAGGTAATGCCTGGTGAAGGTTCACGGAGAACTGGGCAGCCGACAGAAATCCTGTCATGACATTTTAGAGTCACCATCCAAAGGTTGAGGGCCTCTGGTGCTGGGCAGGAAGATCTACAATGGTGCATAAAGCCAGTATCTATAATGGAGAAAGAAGGGAATTTTCCCTCCCTCCCTCCCTGCCTCCCTCCCTTCCTTCCTTCCTTCCTTCCTTCCCTCCTTTCCTTTCCTTTTCTTTTTCTTTCTTTTCCTTTCCTTTCCCTTTCCCTTTCCCTTTCCCTTCCCTTCCCTTTCCTCTCTCTCTCTCCCTTCCTTGATTCCTTTCCTTTCTGATTTATTTATTTGACAGAGAGAGAGACAGCAAGAGCAGGAACACAAGTAGGGGAAGTGGGAAAGGGAGAAGCAGGCTTCCCACAGAGTGGGGAGCCCGATGTGGGACTCGATCCCAGGACCCTGGGATCATGACCTGAGCCAAAGGCAGGTGCTTAATGACAGAGCCACCCAGCGTCCCAAGGAGAGAATTTCTTAATGACCCAGAAAGATGCCTGGTGGGCTTTAAAGCAGAGGTAGATGTACCCCAGTTTGAAACACCTGTGGTTCAGATGTAAAGCAGAGAGAGCTCTGGGATCTCTTCAGTGCTCAGATCTCAAGTCCTGCTAAAAAGAGACCCAACCCCACCCTTAAACTATGGAAGCCAGTGGCGAATTTGGATCTGACTAAAGCTGCAGTAAATCCAGGCCCAGATCCGCTGTGGAGAGCTGACTCCATACCCCAGTCCTCAACAGTGATCTTATCAGATAAGGGGCAATGCCTCTTCTGTGCGTAAATATTATTAATTCAGTCTCTGTTGTTCTTTGATCCAAAATGTTCCCCACAAAACAAGTTGTAAGATGTATGAAGATACGAGTGCATGTGATTTTTGCCTGTGACAAGAAATAGTCAACGACAGAAGTAGACACAGAAAGTGTCTGATTTTGAAATTTATCAGGCAGGATTTAAATGATTATGCTAAGCATGTTCAAGGATCAGTGGATGACATGAGGGAACAGGTATGCAATTTCAGCAGAAATGGGAATTTTTTTTTTTCATGTTGGAGCACAAGAGTCTAGAAAGGCGAAGGTCAGTAGGCAAAGAAAGACACTATTTGTAGGCATGTGACTTCTTAACCTGAGAGCAGTCTACTCTGCCACGGTTTTATGCCCCCAATTGTAATGTGTGATTCCTCCTTGTTAATTATGAAAACACAGAAACAAAGAACAACAAAGGAAGAGAGAACAAAGCAATTTCTGGGTTGGGAAAATCAGCGGTCCAAGAACCTAGGCTTACAGCAAAATCCTGGATTCAGTTCCTTTGCCCCAGCAGCAGGAACGTCTGTGATTCTGGGCAATCCACACAACAGGTGATAGACAGGCTGTGCCTTTTCTTCCTTGGCTTTGGAGAAGTCACTCATACAAAAGGATAGATGCACCACAAGAGAATATCTGAGTTCCAAAGCCCAGAATAGAGATAAGCATCCATAGATATTTTGAGAATATCATTTTTCCTTTACAGCTTTTTTCCCCCCCAAACATGTAACGGAGATTAAGGTTCATTGCCAGGGGCATGAGCTTTTTGTCTAAGCCCATCATCTGGGCTTCTTTTCTGTAGTTTTCTTGATGAAGACCCCCCTTTTTTTATATAGCATTAGAAGTACTGTCATGTCTCTGCCAAGGAGTGTCAAATGGTCCTTTTGGTATCATTGAAAAAGTTGAGTAAACTATTTTTTCTCCAAGCTGCATTCTTTTCTTCCCTAGGAAGTCTTTTGACCTTTCTTTCTTTTTTATTTCTTTTTCAATTTTCTTTCATTTGAAGAGGAGTGAACTGGTTCACATGAGATGTGACTTTATGTTGTGCCTTTCAGTGAAGGACAAATAATGAGTCTGAAACAGACCCCAAATGCCTGCTGAACTTGAGCCTTTTCCAGGAAATGGAAAAAGTGCTTTCTCTTCATTTATCTGGGATTATCTGGTTTAAAATTGGTCTTTGTCACCCATTTTTGTGTTTTCCTGTTCAGCTCTTTAGAATAAAAGCATTATGTCTTTATTAGATGTTTTTCTTGGGGATTGACCCAAAGAGAGGAAATCAGGTTGAAATTAGGGATGGCTCTGAAGTTTGCAGGGCCCAGTACAGAATGAAAGTATGGGTTCCCTTGTTTAAAAATGATTAAGAATATTAAGATGGTAACAGCAGAAGGTGAAACTAAGTGTGGGACCTTCTAAGGGGAGGCCCTGGGTGACCACACAGCTGGCGTGTGCCCATAAAGCTAGCCCTGCAATTGGGATGATCTCAGCTTCTCGTTCCTTAGGACACTGTTGATCTTTGATAAAACTGTTCATCTGGATATTCTAGAATCATGGTATTAAAGGAGATGAAATTTAGGAGCCTAATTGTTAATGAAGGGTGTATGACCAGAATGTGAGGCTGTACAGGTTGTGCACTGCACAATTCAAGGAGAAACATTCACATTCTGAGCCATCATAGATTTAGATGATTATTGTGGCTTTTTTTCTTTTTCTTTTTTTCTGGCACGTGGCAAAAAAGCGTCTCAGAGAAGAAGATGCTATTTGGGCAAGCAGTAATTGCTTTCACCAACTTCCTTTTCCAAACTATCCATTAAGAGTGTCTCTTTCCTACATAGATCTAATTTGTTTTTGTATGTGTAAGTGCCCACTTGACCTCATAGACCTGTATCTCTCTGTTTTTCTCCTTTGTCTCTTCTCTTTCCTCTGTTTTCTTCCTAGCCCTCCACCCCCACTCCCTTCTCTCTCTAGCCTTTATTTTGCTCCCAGAAACCCAGATCTATAGAAAGTCTCCTGAGACACTGCATTTGAATCTTAGGTTGAATTTTACTCAGTTTGTCCTTTCTCAAGTCCTCAGCTCTAAATGGGAAGGAAGAGATCTTTCACCATTTAAAGGAGATCCTGTGAGCAGATGGTACCCATCTCAGTCACCCTTAGAGCTAGTAGCTTAAAAAGGAGTCATGCATTTGAAGCTGCTTCCCTGGGGAGTTTAGCCTATGACAATGAAACAGGAATAAAACCCCCCAGGAGGACAGTCTTGATTCCCAGGCCTTCAAGGTTAGACCTCCAACACAGGTTCTCTGGGCTGCAGGGGGTCTTGGAGGCAGAGATGGACTTTGCAGGGCCCCGTGCTATTAGGGCTGCTGCTGTGAACCACACTGGCCGCCTGTCCAGTGCTCCGGGTTTCCCTCCTGAGCCAGTGTGGGCCCCATATAAGCGGGGCCAACCCAGGGGCTGGATGGAGACTGTGGCAGAGGTGACGTAGCTGACTCGGGAGCACGCGGAGTTAGCCACACCCACTCATCAGTCACGGCGTTCTCCCAGACACCAGGGGGAAAGGGGGTTTCCTCTGTGTGTCTGCTCTCTCCAGATCGTACACTACTTTTCCTTGGCACTGCTCTTGACCTTCATTTTCGCCCAATTTTACCTGCAAAAGAAGTATTTTCAAGGAGGAGGAGCCCTTTTATGAAAACCCGACCTATGCGTAGGGCCCCTTTTACCCGCCGCCCAGCCAAGCTGCTGTTTGCCGAACAGGGGTCTGCTTACTATTGTGGCTCCAGAGAAAACGAAAGCTTCTCTGCATTCTGCCTCAGACCCCATCACCAGGGCCTGTGCACGGCAACGACAGCACTGCCTTCCTAGTATCTTCAGCAGACCTGCAGACGTCCCACACAGCAGCCTGCCTGCTTGCAGTGAGAAGGTTCCACAAGCCCTCCTCTCAGGCTTAACATTGCACGTTCCCAGTCTTGTACTCACATATTTTAAATATTTGTGTATCTCAAGGTTGTAAGCCCAGAGAGGCAGCTTCTCTGTCTTGATCATGTTGAAAGCCTCGCTGTCTGCCTGAATTTGGCCTATGGGAGGTGCCCAGGACAGAAGCTTGTTGGTGATGGAGACATTCAGCAATCAGATCAGGAACAGGGTGCACAGAGGCGCCTGGGTTTAGTTTTACCTGGAACTTAGAATAACGTGAGGCCAAATTCTGCTTAGTCAAATGCGACATCTGCAGCGATATTTCTCAGAATAGCCCAGCAAAGAGAACACGGAGACTCCTGCCAACTCTGTTGATGTCAGGGATGACAAGCCCATATGCTGAGAAGCAGGAAGCCCTGGTTGTACTGTTCCTTCTTGGTCCAGGACACAGAAGTAACAGAGGAGGAAAGCTGAAGCCTATAGGAAATCACCTTCTTTTCTCCCCTTCCCCACCAGACCAGGGAGAGAGGAAAACAGAATTTAAAAAAATCAAGGTAGCATCATAATAATTGTTTAAAAGTCCTAGATATCAGGGGTGCCTGGGTAGCACAGTTAGTTGAGCATCTGTTGATTTCGGCTCAGGTTGTTAGTCTTGGGGTCCTGGGATGGGGCCCCAGGTTGGGCTCTCTGCTGGGCATGGAGTCTGCTTGGATTCCCTCTCCCTCTCACCCCTACCCCTGCTTGTGCAAGCGTGCACACACTCTCTCCAAATAGATGAATAAAATCTTAAAAAAATAAAAGCTCTAGATATCAGTGTTAGGATGATCCTTTATAAATCCCAGAAAGGTTAATTAGTAGCTCCTACAGAAAAAGCCTTGGGAGCCCATCATTTGGACCAATACGTATCTTCATTTTAGACAATGGAATCTTCTAAGCCCTGGAAGCCTGTGGTGGTCAGGTTCGCCTGGGAACTAGCTGTCAAGAGCTGCTGGTTTTTCAGGTGATTTGGTCAAGAAAACACAACCACACACCCACACACACAAGACAGTTAAAAAAGAAAAATCGACTCTGGTTTCAGAATGTCCTAGTTTGGCTCTCTGTGGTGCGCTACTTATTTACTCTAGCTGAGAAGCAGCCCAGGTCTGTAGAGGAAATGACGTATGAATCCAGGGTCCAGGAGCAGAGAAGATTCAGTCTTCAGACCTCGAACTGCCGTAGGCACAGCAGCGTGCCGTGTGATGCGGTTCACCTGAGCTCTCGACAAGGCCTGCGTTTGCCTCCTTCTTCCGTAGATGGCCATTTCTGCACCTGCAGAACCCACGGGCTCCCACTGTTGACTTCACTCCGGATCCCATCCCCAGGTGACTCTAAGCAAAGTGTTGTCAACACTTGAGTTCAGGTGGTTCCTCGGAGGATGGGAAAACAGGCTTATTCTGTGCCCTTGAGAACTCAGAAATGTGTCCATGCTGCGGAGCTTGGGGGACGTGTCCTGAGGCGCCTGGTACCACTGGCCTGTTCTGAAGTCGAGCAGTGACCACAGAAGGCACGGGGTCTGCCCCCACAGAGCTGATGTTCTGCTAGCCAGTGTAGACGGGATCCTTGCTCTGCCACCCGGGAGCTCTGTGACTTGGAGTAAGCAGTATAACCTCTCTGAGCCATGATGTTTTCATTTCCTTGAGGCAGTACTCAGATCTTAAGGCTTTGCGCTCAAATCAAACATTTTCTTTGTCCTCTTTTTCTCTCATTCAAGAGGCAAGAGTCTGGTCATTGTGAAAAAGACCCAAGCTGCCTAAGAGTGAACGGGGACAAGTTGAAGGATCCTGTAGATAACTTGACTTTTTGCTTTGACCTTAAAAGTGCTTGGAAGCTTCCATCTGATAAACAGAACAGAACAAAGCAAAATGAAAGCCTGAGGCAAACTTACCTTAAGGACCTTTAGTAAGCTCCTTTCCCTTTACCTCAGGAACAAAAACAACCAATTGCAGTGTTTACCAGTCTGTGAAAGAAAAGTAGAGTCTTACACTTAGCACAGTTAAAATCTAAGCAGTCCAGCTGGTCACTGGCGTTGTTGACTGGGTGCCCTTTAGGGAAATATTCCTTTCTCTTCTTTGGGCTTTAGAGCCTGTTGCCATCCAGACTTTTGTTTTCTTTGTGAAGAAAGAAAATTAAGAGGCACAGAATCTGGCTCCGTTGCAGGAATTCTTTTTTGTTTTGGGACATTCATTCATCCTCTCAAGAAATGTCTGCTCTGTGCCCGGGCACTGTTTTAGGCATTGGGGATAGAACGGTGAACAGGAAGTCTCCTGCTCTCATGGAATTTATATTCTAGAAAAGAGAAGTAGGAGTTAACAGACAAATGAAGAGATTAATCACTTCAGAGAATCTGAAGATGCTGTGAAGGAGAGTGAAACAGGTTGATGGCCCAGACATGCTGAGGGTTGGGGAGGAGGAGCTGTTTCAGTTTGGGCGGCCACGCGGTCTGTCTGAGGGGATGTCCGGGGAGCCCAACTTGGATGATACCGAGGAGCTAGCCAGGACTGCTTGTTCCTGCATTGGCCGCTTGTGGTGTGTAATAATAGTTACTAAGTAAGCACAGGCGTAAGATGGAGTAGCCCTTGAGAAATACAGTTGGGTGTTTTCGCAATAAGTTAAACATAGAACTATCCTGTGACCCAACAGTTCCACTCCTAGGTGTAGACCCCAAAGAACTGGAAACAGATGTTCAAACAAAAGCTTTTATATGAATGTTCATTAGCAGCACTACCCACAATAGCCAAAGGTTAGAAAAATCTAAATGTCAGGGTGCCTGGACCCCTGGGTGGCTCAGTCGGTTAAGCGTGTGCCTTCAGCTCAGGTCATGATCCCCGGGTCCTGGGATCGAGTCTCATGTCAGACTCCCTGCTTAAAGGGGAGTCTGCTTCTTCCCCTCTCTCTGCCCCGCCCTGCCTCTCATGCTCTCTCTCTCTCTCTCTTTCTCTCTCTCTTTCTCTCTCTCTCTCTGTTTTCAAACAAATAAAATCTTAAAAAATATATCCAAATGTCTATCACTAGATGAATAGATAAACCAAATGTGGTAATAAACCAAACTGGGATTTTTTTTTTTTTTAAGATTTATAGATCTTTAAATCTTTTAAGTCATTGTCTGATTCAGCTTACCTGGTATGTCCAGAAAAGGTCGTCCACATAGCACAGAGCAGATGAGTGGTTGCCTAGGGGCTGAGGGGAGTGGGGGATGGGAGTGCCTGCTAATGTCTCTTTTCAGGTGAATGAAAATGTTCTGGAACTAGATAGTGGTAATGGTCGCACAACACAGAGAATGTTCTGAATACCAGTGAACTGTACACTTTAAAATGGTTAAAATGTTATAAGCATTTTACCACAGTAGAAAAAAAAATTAAACCCAAGTGTGGTGTTTGACATCAGTCCAGACTGAGAGACATTTATATACATTTGAAAAATATCCTGAAAACTAATTGTATACTGTCTACCTGAGCCCTTTACGTCAGGGAGGAAAGGTTTTATTTGGTATTTATTTAGGCCTGTGCCCTCTGAAATGGGGCTTTCAGGGACTTATCAAAATAGAACTGAATACAAATACAGGTGTGCAAATATGCAGGTGTGCACATCGATGTCTCCAATGAATCCATTCTTTTAAAGCTCTAAATTATGTGGAAGTGAACAAAACATGTTTCTATACATGGGCCTTCCCCCGATGGACTCTCGTCTCTGATCGTTTTTCTATGAGGAAACTTCTGTCCTGTGAACTTGTTGACTGTTCCTGGGGTCTCAGCGAAAAGAGAAGACTCCGAGTTTGATTGTGTAGGGGAGGGATTCCTTATCCAGAGCACCCACCTTGGAATTAAAACAGGTGGAGATGGGGCTCCTGGTGGCTCAGCTGGTTAAGCCTCCAACTCTTGATCTCAGCTCAGGTCTTGATCTCAGGGTGGTGAGTTCAAACCCAGTGTTGGGCTCCATCCATGCTGGGTGTGGAGCCTACTTAATAAACAAAACAGGTGGAGAGGGTTTGGATCAGTCCCCCAAGATAAAGTTGAAGATGTGACAATAACTAGAAGTGGCACAGGGTCAGGGTGAGAACGCCAGGCTGGCTTCCAGAAGGTCAAGTTTTAGTGCTAACTTGTTCTCCAGCATGTGATTTCAATTCACATATATATGTTATCTATAAAAATTAGCGCCTTGCTCAGGACTGTTACTTAAAGTAAGTACACAGCGGGGGGAAGAGAAACCCCTTTGATCAGACTTAAAATATTAGCCACAACAGTAGTCCCATATTTCTTCATTGAGTCTGGTATGTCATCCCTCTGACATTTCTCAACATGGGAGAAACATTCTGTAGCCCAGAAAAATTACTGATGACGTCCAAAGGGCTTTTAAACCTCTTGTAAGAATGATTGCTGTGCTCTTTTTTTAAGTTATTTCTCAAGTAATATTTATTTAGTGTCTCAAGTCAATATGACACTATTCTTTCTTTGAGTGACATGAAAAAAAAATGTTTGCCAGGCCTCTTTGTTTCTTCTACGAATTCTTCTGATCTATAGTTATTAGGAAGTGGATGTATTTCTAGTTATATCTTTGAAGAGGTTGGTTTTGATAGGTTTAGGCTTAGGTATAAAGTACTCCATGAGACTGGGTTAGAAAATGGTGGGACTCTCACAATGTCCAACAATCTAGAATGTTCCATATGTGTTCTCACTACCCAACCACTTCTGAGTGTCAGCCACCCACCTTCACTTCTCCCACAGACACTTTTCCTTCTTCTTCATCTACTTTCCCTATCACACTCAACATTAAAAATAAGCAGTGCTGTGTCTTGCTTAAGTACTGTTTGATTTCCCTCATAAACACGAGAGAAGAGGAGTGCAGTCTATTTTGTGTGTTGGGAGGCCCATTGTCTGTTTCCGTTGTGACCCACTTTCTTCTGGGACTGGGAGTAGAGGGAAACTTTAGGCCTCACCGGAGCTTATCAATGGATGCTTTCAGGCAGCTCTCTGAAACATGTGCTAGAGCAGTAATTACTCGCCGAGGACCCTACATTCACCAGAAGGAGTTTATTGTTCTCAAACAGGAGGAAAAGTAAATCTTTGTAGCTTATTGTGAAACTTCCAGCTTCTCCCAGCTACGAGGACCCCGATGGCAGGTTTAGGGTTTCATCCGCAGGTGTGAAGGCATATTCTCTTCATCCCCTCTTACAAGGAGGCCCGTCTCTGCTTGGGTTGGGGGTGAGAGCCTCAGCAGCCTGATGAAAGGGGTGTTGGTGACTTTCTGTGGACACCAGTATTAGAAGATGGAAAAAACTCACCACTGAAGTCACCATTTGCATCCGCAAGAAAGGTATGAAAATCAGAGAGATGCCTGACCCAGAACAGCTTTTTTTAGGTAGAGACGAACACTGTGTGATCTGAAGACATGCCTCAGAGGGCCTTGTGCAGAGAGCCTCTTCGTAACTGTGCGTCTGTGTGTTTGAAGTGGAGAGATGTGTATGAAAGAGAATGAGGGAAAGAATCAGATTACGAAAACGGGCTCAGCATAGGACACTCCCTACGGCCGTCCCTGGGCTCTGAGCATCGGTGGCAGTCACGTCTTGAGGAGCTGGCCTGAGCACTGCCAGTCGGAATGCCAGCTGCGTTGCTGGAATGGGGTCCTGGGCAACCCATTTTGTGCCAGGCTTTCATTCTTCAGCAGTCATCTGGTGGAGACAGTGGTGGATGGTCCCACAGGAGGAGGCTAGGCAGCCAGGCTAGGACAGGGGGAACTGAGGTATCGGGACAGTGGTTATTTATCAACCAGTTTGGGGGCACAAGAATATTTCACCAGTATGGGAGCTATGGCTCTGGGAATCTGTCTGTACCCCAGACTTCTGCAGCAGTTCCTATCAAGATGGAGCCTTAGGTACCTAGGGCGGCTGTTGATGGTGGTGGTGGTTTGATATTTTTTTCTTGACTGGTATGCTTGTGTGGGAATCTGCTCATACATTCTTGGTGTTTATCTGAAACAGCACCCCACCATTTGTCCTCAGTAATAATCTCTGTGCCTGTGACATTCAGTAGAAGCTGGAGGCCGACTGACCACACCAGGAACCCCAACGATGTGAGTCCCCGCCTGCTCTGAACTCATCCCGCCATGTGTCGGTGACTGTTCCAGAGTGCAGGAATGCTGGAAAGCCACTGGCATGCCACAGCTGGTTTACTAGGAGGGCTCTGCTGCCTATTTCCAGAAAAGGCCCAAAGTGCTGGGAGTAGCAAAACAAGTTGTTGGTGGGATGTGTGTGCAGGGGTGGGAACAGGGGTACAGGCTGGGTCTGGTGGTGCGATGGGTGGCTGCAGGGACAGCGTTGGAGAGGGCTGGCGTGATGGAGAAAGTCTGCAACAGGGACGTCTGCTCTCTGTCTCCAGGTGAGGACATCAGTGCTAGAAGAGGTGCTGTGAGAAAGTCCTGTGAGACTTTCAGTCCTCCTCTCACAGGAGGAAGCTTTCATGAAGAGCTCCCGCAGGAGATGCTACTTCTTCTATTAGGTCGTTGCCTTCAGGGCGACTTAACAGAATTTAAAAATAAGCACCCGACTGAGTACCCTAATGTGGTTAAGCAAGCTGTTTCTGGCGGTGCAGGCTAACCTCTCTTTTGCTTGGAGAGTGGCTCACATGATCTTATGCACACACTGAGCCTCCTCCTGACTGCCACTGTGGGGACAGTCCCACATAACATCAGTACTTAAGGTGGACTGCTGAAGTGGATCCGCAGGGAACATCAGCATTTAAGGTGGACTCCCCTGCAGGGAAGCAGGTTTTCAGGGGCTCCCTTAGTGCATGAGCCATCTCACAGCTGGACTTATATACCTTGACATGCTCTAAATATATTTTCTTCTCTTGATTCTCATGAATGTCATTCTGAACTAAAAAATAGTGTTTGCTTTCTGTGGCTGAACTTAAATGTTGCACTGTGTTTAACTCTGACGTGCCCTTCATGATAGAATTTGCTAGAGGGTCAGAGTAGGGTTGGATGCTCCAGTGTTACCACTCACCCTGCGTTTTCAGGGTTTGGCTGAATTCGGTGGGCACACAGACCTACGGTAAACAGAACAAAGCATCTGTTTTCTTGAGGGTTCCATGGTCCTGGGTAAGATTGGAGAGCACAGTGGGACCCCTTCCCTCACTGCTCGAATCTCAAGCAGACCTTTCTCCTGGAGACCACTGGAAAAGCTGGGAGTAGAGAACAGACACCTTCCCGGCTCTGCTTGTGCAGGGTGTGCCTGACTCCCAGGGCAACCAGCTTCAGTGGACGTCACTGGTCCTTAGGGCCTCTTTTCTTTCCCAAGGAGTGGGCCAGGAGGCCCAGAAGGCTCCTGTGGAAAAGCTCTGACCTTCGGAGGGCCTTGGGAATTCCTTCTTGAATATATGAGGCTGGGAAGGTGGGGTTCTGCTTGGACCTCTTCTGTCCTAGCAGAGTTCATCTCAAGAAAGTCCACTGGCCTTGTCTCAACTTCATGGGGTTACTTGGGCCACGGAAGAGCAAGAGCATCCCAAGAGGACTAGGATGTGGCTGGAGCCAGAGTGCCAAGTTCAAACTGTTCCCGAGGCCTTCCCGGACGAAGCTGGGGACCCCTGTCCTGTGCTCCTGTAGCCCACAGAGCCCACTCCTCTTTGCACCAACAGCGTTCTCTTCAGATCCCTTCTCCCCTTAGACTGGGAACTCCCTGAAGCCAGGGACCATTTGTTAGTCATTTATCTATCTCTGTCTCCCAGCATCACGCCAAGTATAGTCGGGCCTCAGTAAATACCTGTGAAACTGAAAAGAAGGGGGAAACGAAGCTGGTTGCCAGAGATCTTGAGTGGCTGGTTGGAGGGTGTGGAGTTGAGCCTATACGTGGTCGGGAGCAGTAGCAGGTTTTCGTGGAATGACATGACCAACACTGGAATAGAAGACTAAAAACAGTCCTGTTTTAGAAAGGCATAGACTTTTGAGATTTAAAAGGACTTTAAATGATTACCTGATCCATCTAAAGCCCACCCTCTTCTGTAGCTTTCCTAGACGTGGTTACTGGACCTTTGAACACCGGCCCAGGCAGCCCATTTTATTTTCACAATAAAATAAAATATCCTTTATAGTTTAATCCCTAATTTTGTCCCTTGGAGATACCTAGAGTATTGCTCCTTTTCCACATGGCAAGCTTTCATTAATTTCAAGACAAATGGCCATGTCTCCACTCTACTTACCACGTGAACATACCTAGTTCATTCAACCATTCCATGTAGTTACGATTTAGAGTTCCTGCCCAAGCCTGCTAGCTACCCTCTGAATATGTTCCAGTGAATGCACATTCTTCAAAAAATACATCACTAGAATGAAAGGGATATCCCAGGAATGGTCCAGCATAGAAAGAGTTTATTACCTCTCTAATTCCAGAATCCATGTGCACATTAAATACAACTTACCTTGTTAGCTCTGTTTTGCGACCTTGACCCATCTTGGAATCATATTGAACTTCCTGTTGATGAAAACATAGTATTTTCCTGTGCTGCGGCTGAAGCCAGGTGTCTACCCACCTCTCCTGGTGTAGTTGCTTCTTTGGACCCAAGTGGAGAACAGCACAGCCTGCGAGACCCAACTCCTCCTTCATGTCTCTGAAACTTCTCTGGCTCCAGACCATGACATTCTATAAATTTGTTATCTTTCTCAGCACCGTGGCCGAAGATTTGATAAGGATGCAGCTTACTGTTGCTGTCTTTATCCAAGTTCTTAGGAAAATGTTGAGCTGGGCAGGCCAAGGACAGAGTCCTGTGGCGTGCTGCTAGAAACCTCTCTTGGGGTGGACGGCAACTCTGAGAATAGTTTATGACAAGTTTTCCATCACTACCCCATAATTTATAAGACTGTCAAAGAGACTGTGTAAAATGCACAGTTGAAGTCTATACTGTAATCAAAGGGGAAAATGAGCTTAGGCAGATATGGCCAATTCTGAGTCCAACTTTGCTGCCTCTTGGTGATCGCAGTTTGTTTTTCTGGCTTCCCATGAAAAATCCTTTTAATAAACCCTTTCTGATTTTTCCCAAGATCTCCCAAGGTGACCTCTAAATGTGATTTTTGACTCTACTACCTTCTTCATTTTGAAAACATGAAGGACATTTGCCTGCCCCCAGCCTTTGGCACGTCTTCCATTTTCCATGATAACTCAAAGTCTCTGAAGGCGCTGGGGCCCTAGTGATGTCTGCTGCTAGGACCCTCATCTCCAAGCAGTGATTCTGGATCTATATTTAAGTTCACCGTAAGCCTGCTGTCTCTTTTTTTTCCAGGCCTTGGCTGTGGGGACCAGAACTTACTTCTTTTTCCAAGTTGTTATAATGCATGTACAGAAGAAAAAAAAAAGTAATTTTATAGCAAAAAATGTGCTTTTTCAAGTAACAGAGCTTCTTATTAGGATGAGAGGGCAAGACTAGGAAAAGTCGTTCCTCAGAAACACAGAACTAGATCAAGAAATGGCCAGGACTTGGAATTGGAAAATCTATGGCAACTTTGGGCACTGGACTTCTGGCTACTATGGTACCTGATCTATGCCAAGAGCAGATATCCCATTCCCTTCTTTTCCTTTTTTTTTCCTTGCCCCTGGAGCTGACCTCAGGCTTCATTCATTCATTCATTCATTCATTCTTTCATTCATTCTTCTCAGGTCCTTTGTTTGCCTTGTCTTTTAGTGCTGTGCTACCAAACAATGTGGTCACTCTTCCCTCCTTCAGCATGCCCATTTCCACGTCTTTCTGACTCAGCCGGAACTTTGCCTCACCTATGGCATGTTGTGGTCTTTTTCTGACCCGTTCTCTTGTTGGGGGTGAGGGAAGTGAGAGGGCTTTTAAGATGGTGTCTGCAATAATTTAGGGAGGGATCTGCCCAAAGTCTTTGAGAAACTAAATCACCTGTATTTGTCCTAGAACTGAACATTTCTTCAGGGCAATGTTCTTCTTTTCAAATAGACATGAGAAAACTTGCTAATGTCTCTGACTCTTTGACAGTGTCATGAG
>PITA01001607.1:0-35516 GCA_004023965.1 Spilogale gracilis
AAAAAAAAAAAAAAAAAAAAAAAAAAAAAAAAAGAGCAAGTGCCCCAACCCCTCGAGCTTCACCCAGAATGGCCAGTCATCCACTACATAGATTACAGTTATAATAATTATATTTTCAAAGCAAAGATAAATAATTATATTTTCAAAGCAAAGATAAAGCCGAAATGCATCCAGGTATGAGTGTGTATGCTTGTGTGTTTCTTTTTTTGGACAAATAAGTATTTACAAGGACTATAGCAGCATAATCAAATGTCCCCTGTTACAACACCATATACGTTGTACAAACAGGAGCAGAGACTGATTTTCATTGGGTCCCTAATACTTAGTTCAAAGGCATATATTCAGTGCTTAATGAAGATATACAATTGAAAGAATAAGAGTAAAATATACATTTAGGAAGAAAAATCTCCTTTTTCCCCTCTTTTTTTTTTTTTTTTTTTAATCTGTTGAGTATAGTTGACATAGAATGTTACATTTGTTTCAGGTATACAACATAGTGATTCCACTTCTCTACCCAATGCTCACAATGTAACCACCATCTATCACCACACAGCACTGCTGCAATAACATTGCCTATATTCCTTGTGTTGTGCCTTTATTCCCATGACTTATTATTTATTCCATAACTGGAAGCTTATATTTCTCATTCCCCTTCACCCATTTTGCCTACCCCCATCCCCTTCTTATAACATTTTTTTGTAACAAATCAAAATAAAAGCTTTTGTTTGACTATTACACAAAGATGCATTTTCTTAAAAACATTAGAGAGTCCTACTTCGAATCTTTCTGTTCCCTTATATTTTGACATAGTCCATATTGCATAAACTCTCAAGGAAGAATTACATAGTTTTTTTTTTTTATTTCAAGATTGAATGCATAAGCTTTTTAGTATCATCATAAAGCTGTATTTTACATAACCATAATTAACCATAAGTAATAGAAGAAAATTTGGTTTTCTTTCTAGATTTCAAAGCATCCTCAAGGTTGTTAGGACTTTCAGAATTATCATTTCTTGAATACTTGCAACCTAAGAACAGAGGACATTTTATGAGTTAATTTTCCTTCCTTTTTTATTTTCTTCTTTTTCTTTCTTATTCCTTTTGCTTATAGAAGCAATTGCACATACAAGCAAAAACCAAATACTTTCCAATATTTGGGGTCGCAAAATGTGTGCTTATATTTTTCTTAATGGTAGTCCAATAAGTGATATTTGATCATATTTTTGTTGAACATACTTTTTTAATTAATTACAGGACAAGGTGAAGATATCCCCTAATAGCAATGAGTGTAACTATAAATATATGTGTGTGTGTGTGTGTGTGTGCATGCTCGTATGCATGTACATGTATGTACGTGTATAGGCACAGAGAGAGAGTTACGAGGCAAGCACGGGCACAAGAATGAAATAAGAAAAGTTTGGCTTTGTCAGTTTATACTACAGGGTAATTGAGTGAATCTTCTTGTCTTACATCTTCCTTACATCAAAGGCCTCATTAGCAGGCGTGCCTGGGTCGCTCAGTTGGTTAAGTGACTACCTTTGGCTCAGGTCATGATGCCAAAGACCCAGGATCAAGCCCCACATGCTACCTGCTTGGTGGGAAGCCTGCTTCTCCCTCTCTCACTCCCCCTGCTTGTGTTCCCTCTCCAATTTTGTTTCTCTCTGTCAAATAAATAAAATCTTAAAAAAAAAAGCCTCATTAGCTTTTAAGAGCTTTCCACAGATTTTAGAAGATAATTTGAAGTAATGATAGATGTGATTTAAGACACAGTGAACAAAGTTTACAAAATAGGTCTTTGCTCCTAATTTTTTTCACCATTGACACCAAAAAACAGTCCACTTTATTTTTAGTTATATTGTATTTTAATAGAATAATATTTTAAGAGAACAATATTTTAACAGCTATTTGGTAAGTCATCAAGGGTAAACTAATCCGGATTGAAAATTAAAAATTTCAAATATGACATGGAAGCTTTAATGCAGATAAAACATTGAGCAATTCTGAATGTGTTTACTGAGCAAGTGAAGTGGCAAATCAAGGGACTTATCTGGGAAATAAAGGCTTTAAAATGTTTAATAACTCTTAGTTTAAAATATCTAGGGCTATTAGAATGTCCGTTACCCCAATGTTTCTTAAAAACATATATATTTTATATCTATCAAAGAAATACTGTAAATTAGTTGACCTGAATTTTTATTATTAGAAATATGCAATATTTTCCTCCTGAAGGGATACAAGCCCACACAAACAGGTAAACAAATATACAAATGTGGCAGAAAACAATTAAATAATAATTATGATAAGGTTATAGTTATCCCTAGAATCCTACTACTTAAGAGGATCCACACTTTATCATCCCTTGGTTTTCAGTTTCAGAGTTGTCTAAGTCTTCTCCTTTGCTTTCCTATAAATGAGTGTGTGTTGATGATGTAAGGCTGGGACCTCAAAACAATAAAGAGTACCATGCAGCAGTTTTCCTCTGCCTTCTGAGCTCTTGCACACTCCAACAGAAACCCAACACCCAGCTTGCATCTGACTAATTTAAAATTCTTGTGACTATAGGAAATATTTTCTCATTACATTTTCTATCCTTTATTATTGGCAGAAAAGAACAACGGCTACTTCTGTTGTATTTATCATTTATCTTGCCAATTTCCCAGGCATTATAACGAGCTTAATTATTGCATTAATTTATCTTCGTAGATGTTTGAGGTAGAAAAATGATAAACATTGTGAGATTCTGAGTTTTATATTGGCATATTTACAAATTTTTTTATGATCTTATTACAATGAATAGGACCTACAAAGGAAGCTAAATATTAGCTGTGATTGTAAGCATTCTCATCTTTTCTCTAACTCTGGTGATACTGGTACTATTTAATCTCTAATATGTATTTGCAGTAGAAATCTAGTATATGCATTTTTGACAAGCATGGAATTTACTCTTATTTTTAATTTTTACATATTGGATGGACAAAGTGCTTGTTTTTTCTTTATTGTATGGCTAAAGAACTTGTTTTTTCCTTTATCTGCTTAATTTAAGGGAAAAAATTATAATTTATACCACTAATTCATCCTTGCATTTGTGGAATACAGTTTACTTATGGACTTATTAATCGAAAGTCTTAATAACAAGCAAATCTGTTAATTTCAACACTAATGAACTTAATGTACTGTATTATGCAGTTACTGAAATTTCAGTGAGAGCAAGAAAACCAAGCTCTGTGTTCTTATCCACTAACAATGCGGCAGAAGGAAACACTTAACTAGACCACTGTCCTCTTTAGCATAAAGACATTTCTACTGTTATCTTTCTTCCTGACATGATACTAGAGATTGGATAGTAGTCCCTTTACCATAGGTGGCCCAAGATCACCAAACATTATTTTTGGAAGAGACAGTCTCCCCATATGTGGCCACCAATCCATATTGTTCAATTCTATCTTTATAATTTTTCTCTTGTATTTCAGCTTGGCAAAACCTAGTTCATGTGAATTCAAGCTACAAGGGATTTATTGAATGCAGTTAGCTGGAATCAATACTAGGTGAGCCAATCTGCAGTAATCAACAAAAAATCCAAACATTTGCCTTTGAAACCTCCATAGATAGACTACTTCATACTTACAGTTTCTCGCTACAGATGTAGAAACAGCAACATGCTCCCACAGGTACAGCATCTCATTTCTAAATTATAAGCATATTAACTCCTTAAGCGTGAAAATGCAAGTATTATCAGCAATCACGGTACTCATCTTTAGGCAATGTCCATACCTTATTTGTTAAAAATCACAGTCTAACCTGTTAGAATCTGTGAACTAAATTACAGTCTTTACCAACAAGCCTTATGTTAAAGAGTAAGTAAAATGGAGCAGGACTCATAAAATTGCATGTAGTTACATTGCCAAAAAAGCTCAAAGACCATCAAGCACTTTCTTACTCTTGGGGATACAAGGTATATTTAGTTGACTTTTATTCTTTCAGAAAGTATCCTGGTGTACTCTAAACAGCTAGATCCTCCACAGAGGTAGGTCATGGAGATGGCAAGACCGTAAATTTAATGGGGTTTATATCCTACCCTCTAAGACAACGATGTTTTACAGAGATACCCTGTGTAGCTTATACTCTGCCTAGCAGGTTCTGCAAATGTCAATTCATAACTTAGTGGACCAGCATGATTTCTCAAAATCCCTGTGAATAAATTACAGCGCATGCTGGAACTATTGTAGCACTGAGAAAAAACAATTAAAGTGTACTTCCTGCCCTGTTAGGTAAGATTAACTTTATTTTACTTTTCACTAAAAAAGCATTTGGCACTCATAACTGCAAAGTAGAGTCTGGGGAATGTTTTGATGTTCTCCAGCAAAGAGAACATAACTATGGGAACTACTACAATTGGATACACCATTGGATTAAGATTATAAGAACTCATTGCTAGAATCTAAGGACCATCTGATATGAGAACAGGCCAAACTGGGGAGAAGTAACTGGGAAGAGTTAGAAACTGTGCCTTCTGAATCCTTCATTTTGTAATAGTGAGGCTTACATTGGAAGTTTATTCAGGGATATGGTATTGCTTCCATGGTAGCAAAGATTTAGATGCAATTCGGCTTAAGCTAATATCTTGAAAACAGAACGTAAGTGTACACATATTTACAAATTGTGGGATGGCCTAAATTTAGTTCTCTGATCTTGTTTTCTTAGCAGAAATTATAGAAATATTGAAGTTTTTTGGAACATAAGACTTTTAGTTCTGAGTTTGTTTGGCTATTAGTTGTCTGCGTTATGCTGAGATTTTTATTTATTTGAATGGATCTTCAGGAATGAGGGTGGTAAGGTTTTAAGGGAGCAGCTAAGCATCTAAGCATCTGAAGTAGCTAATTATTTTTCAGGCAAGATAGCAATAACATTTTAAGAGAGAGAAAGAGCTCCATTAGTCCTCAACTGTATCTTATTAGTAAGAGGGGAGGTCTAGCTAATCAAAACCACCTGAATTTTAATAAATTTCTCTGTTTCAAATTTTGGAATTTCAAATTCCTTTAATTAATGTTTCAAAGTTTTCTTACCAGTTTGGTGAGGCTTTGAATACAGCTAGTCTAAGTCAGTACTTTTAAGACTAGACTCTCCAGAATCAGATTCTTAATTATGGAAACTCAATGATTTTAAATGATATAAGATATTTTGAAGAGTCATTCGAAATACCACGTTCTCTGGCCAGGGCTCAAGCAGAAATTTGAAATATTGAACATAGTGTTTCTTTCCTTTTTAAAGTACTGTTTCAAATCATATAAATTATAATATACCTAGGTAAATTGTACAAAATGTAATAAATAAAACAAGTGTGGCCAAATGAACACTTTTACCTCTCTAAGGACTGTTGTGTTTGGCAAGTGCTTAATCCATACCCTCACTGAAGATAATAGTTTTCTTCTGATCTAAGCTGTATTTTCTTACACATATATGTTTTATTCCTAAGAAGCATATACTTTTATTCTGTTGCTCAAATGACAAGATAGCATTCATTATCCTTATAACAGAAATAACATTATGTTTTAAGAGAGCTCAAGCAGTGAGAGAGTGTCAATTATTCTATGTGTGTGTCTGATTAGTATATATGTGAATTATGTATATGTGCGCATAATATATGTATATAATATACATATATCTAGTTTATTAAAGGCAAATATTTAACAAATTATAGCAAATTTTTTCAGTTAAATTTACTTAATATAAAAGTACTATCTTTCATAATGCCCTACATTTTTTTTATATTGTTGCATGCATATAGACTTTGATATTGACTGGTTGATTGTGATATATGATTTACATAAAACATATTAGCTTCAGGTGTACAACATAATTAGTCAATATTTATATACATTGCCGAATGAGTACCACAACTTTAATTAATATCCAACATCACATATAATTACAAATTTTTTTTTTCTTGTGATGAGCACTTTTAGTTTTTATTTAAATTCCAGTTAGTGGGGCGCCTGGGTGGCTCAGTCATTAAGTGTCTGCCTTTGGCTCAGGTCCTGATCCTGGAGTCCCGGGATCGAGCCCTACATCAGGCTACCTGTTCAGTGGGAAGCCTGCTTCTCCCTCTCTCCCCCTGCTTGTGTTCCCTCCCTTGCTGTGTTTCTCTGTCAAATAAATAAATACATACATAAATACATAAATAAATACATAAATAAATAAATTCCAGTTAGTTGTCATGAAGTATAATATTAGTTTAGTTTAGGTAAGTGATTCAACACTTTGATACCAATACTTGGTGCTTAACAGGACAAGTGCACTCTTTACTCTCCATCACCTATTTAACTTGTCCCCCTCACTCATTTACCCTCAGGTAACCATCAGTTTGTTATCTATAGTTGAGAGTCTGTTTCTTGGTTTGCCTTTCTCTTTTTCTTTTCCTTTGCTCATTTCTTTTGTTTCTTAAATTACACATATGAATGAAATCATCTGGTATTTGTCTTTCTCTGACTGACTTATTTCACTTAGCATAATGCCCTCTAGCTCCATCCATGTCATGCAAATGAAAAGATGCCATTCTTTTTTTATGGCTGAGTAATAGTCCTGTGTGTGTGTGTGTGTGTGTGTGTGTGTGTGTGTGTGTGTGTGTACCACCTCTTTATCTGCTCATCAGTTGATAGACACTTGGTCTGTCTCCACAAATTGGTTATTGTAGATAAAGTTGTCATAAACATCAAGGTACATATATCCCTTTGAATTGGTATTTTTGTATTCTTGGGTAAATACTTACTAGTATGATTGCTATATCTTAAGGTAGTTATGCTTTTAACTTTTTAAGGACTTTCCATACCCTAGAGTGGCTGTACCAGTTTGCATTCCTCCCAACAGTACAATTGGGTTCCCCTATTTCTGTATCCTCACCAACACCTCTTGTTTCTTGTGCTGTTGATTTTAGCCATTCTGACAGGTATCAGATGATATTTAATTGTAATTTTGATTTGTATTTCCCTGATGATCAGTGATGATCAATTTTTCATGTGTCTGTTAGCTATCTGTATGTCTTTGAAAAAAATGTCTATTTATGTCTTTTGCCCAGTTTTTTATGGATTATTCATTTTGGGGGGCGTTGAGTTTTAGGCAACCCTTTATCAGATGACAACCCTTTATCTGTCATTTTCAGATATCCTCTCCCATTCCATAAGTTGTCTTTTAGTTTTTTTGATTGTTTCCTTCACTATCTAGAAACTTTTTATTTTGATGAAGTCTCAATAGTTTATTTTTGCTTTTGTTTCTCTTGCCTCAGGAGACATATCTAGTGAGAAGTTGCTATGGCTGATATCAAAGGGGTTGCTCCCTGTGTTCTACTCTAGGATTTTTGTGGTTTCCTGTCTCACATTTAGTTATTTTATAAATTTTGAATTTATTTCTGTGTGTGGTGTAAGAAAGTGGTCCAGTTTCATTCTTTTGCATGCTGCTGTCCAGTTTTCCCAGCACCATTTGATGAACAAGCATTCTTTTTCCCATTGGATATTCTTTCCTGCATTTTGAAACATTAATTGACCATATCATTGTGGGTCCACTTCTGGGTCTTCTGTTCTGTTCTATAGATCCCTGTGTTACTTTTGTGCCAATACTATACTGTTTTGATTACTGCAGCTTTGTAGTATAACTTGAAGTCTGGAATTGTGATGCCTCCAGCTTTATTTTACTTTTTCAAAGTTGCTTTGGCTATTGGTGTATTACATGATTCCATATAAATTTTAGGATTGTGTTTTTCTAACTCTGTGAAAAAAACTATTGTTTTCTTAGTAGGGATTACATTATATATGTAGATTTCTTTGAATAGCACAGACATTTTAGCAATATTTATTCTCTTAATCCATGAGCATGGAATGTCGTCCCATTTTTTGTGTGTGTGTCGTCTTTATTTCTTTGATCAGTGTCTTACAGTTTTCAGAATACAGGTCTTTCACCTCTTCAATTAAATTTATTCCTAGGTATCATATGGTTTTGGTGTAATTATAAATGGGATTGATTTCATAATTTTTCTTTCTGCTGCTTCATTATTGGTGTACAGAAATGCAACAGATTTCAGTCAAGTGATTTTCTATCCTGTCACCTTATTGAATTAATTCATTTATCAATTCTAGCAATTTTTTGGTGGAGATGTTCAGGTGTTGTATACATAGTATCATGTCATCTGCAAGATGAAAGTGTTACTTCTTCCTTGCCCATTTGGATGCCTTTTATTTCTTTTGTTACCTGATTGCTGTGGCTAGGAATTCTAGTACTATGTTGAATAAAAGTAGCGAGAGTGATTATCCCTGTCTTGTTTTTGACCATAGAGGAAAAGCTCTCATTTTTCCCTTTTATGATGTTATTAGTTTTGGGATTTTCATATATGGTCTTTATTATGTTGAGTGCCCTCTAAACCTACTTTGTTGAAGGTTTTTATCATTAATGGATGTTGTACTTTGTCAAATGCTTTTTCTGCATGTATTGAAATGATCTTACAGTTCTTATACTTTCTCTTGTAAATCATTGAATGATTTACAAACATTGAACCACCCTCACAATCCAGTAATAAATCCCACTTGATCATGGTGAATGACTTCTTTTAAAGATTTTATTTACTAATATGAGGGAGAGAGAGAGAGAGAGAGCCAGAGAGTGAGAGAGAATGAACACACAAGCAGTGGGAACAGCAGAGGGAGAGGGAGAAACAGGGTCTCTGAGTGGGGGTCCTGACATGGGATCAGGATCTGAGGTGAAGTCAGACACGTTAACCAACTGAGCCACCCAGATGCCACTGATTTTTTAAATGTATTGTTGGATTTGTTTTGCTAATTTCTTTTAAGATTTTATTTATTTATTTATTTGACAGAGAGAAACATAGCCAGAGAGGGAACACAAGCAGGGGGAGTGAGAGAGGGAGAAGCAGGCTTCCTGCTGAGTAGGGAGCCCGATGCAGATGCTGGGCTTAATCCCAGCACCCTGGGATCATGACCTGAGCTGAAGGCAGACACTTAAGGAATGAGCCACCCAGGTGCCCCCTGCTAATATTTTCTTGAGAATTCTTGCTTCCATGTTCATCAGCAGTATTGGCCTGCAATCCTCTCCCCGCTGTCCCCCCCAACCGTGTCCTTATCTAATTTGGTATCTGGATATTCCTATCCTTATATGCTGAATTTAGAAGTTTTCCTTCCTTTTCAATTTTTTTAGAATAGTTTGAGGAGAACAGGTATTAACATTTTTAAGTGTTTGGGAGAATTTTTCTGTGAAACCAGATTCTGGTTTCCTTTGTTGGGAGTTTTTGTTACTGATTCAATTTCTTTGCTGATGATAGCCTTTTCAAGTTTCTATGCCTTCCTGTTTCAGTTTTTATAATTTATATGCTTCTAGGAATTTATCTATTTCTTCTAGGTTGTCTAACTTTTCGGCATGTAGTTTTTCATAATATTCTCTTACAATTGTTTGTATTTCTGGGTATTGGTTGTTATTTATCCTTTCTCATTTGTGATTTTATTTATGTGGGTTCTTTCTCTTTTCCTTTTGATAAGTCTGGTTAAATATTTATCAATTTTATTAATTTTTTCAAAGAACCAGCTCCTGGTTTCATTCATCTTTTCTATTTTGTTTTTTGTTTATTTGTTCCTGGTTATTTCTTTTGTTTTCTTTTGTTTTTAGTGTCTAATTTATTTCTGCTCTAATGTTTATTATTTCCTTACTTCTGCTGACTTTAATCTTCTTCTTTTCTGTTTTTGGAACTTTGGGGTAAAGTTAGATTGTTTATTTGACATTTTTCATGTTTCTCGAGATAGGCCTGTATTTCCATATGCTTCTATCATAGAACCAGTTTTGCTCCATTCTGAAGGCTTTGGACAATGCATGGTGTTTTTATTTTCATTTGTTTCCATATATATATATATTTTAATTCTTCCTTGATTCCCGACTGACCCATTTATTGTTCAGTAGGATATTCTTTAACCTCCATGTATTTGTGGTCTTTCCAGATTTTTCTTGCAGTTGACTTCTAATTTCATAGTATTATGGTCAGAAAAGGTATATGATATGACTTCAAATTTTTTGTATTTGTTGAGGCCTTTTTTCATGACCTAATATATCATCTATTCTGGAGAATAGTCCATGTACACTTAAAAAGAATTGTATTTTGCTATTTTAGGATCAATTGTTCTGAATGTTTCTTTTAAGCTTATGTGATCCAGTGTGTCATTTAAAGCCATTGTTTTCTTACTTATTTTCTGTTTAGATGATCTGTCCATTGATGTAAGTTGTGTGGTAGTCTCCTACTATTATTGTGTTATTATCAATTAGTTCCTTTATGCTTGTTATTAATTGTTTTATGTATTTGGGTGCTATCATGTTGGGTGCATGAATATTTACAATTGTCATATCTTGTTGGATTGTTCTGTTTATTATTATATCATGCCCTTTTTTGTCTCTGTCCTTACAGTCTTTGTTTTAAAATCTATTTTGTCCAATATAAATATTGCTACTCAAGCTTTCTTTTAACATCCATTTGCAGGATAAATATTTCTCCATTCCCTCTCTTCCAATCTATAGGTGTCTTTAGGTCTAGTGAATCTCTTAAAAGCAGCATATAGATGGATCTTTTGTTTTTTATTCATTCTGACACCTTATATCTTTTGATTAGAACAGTTAGTTCATTTACATTCCAAGTAATTCTTGATATATATGTATTTATTGCCATTTTATTACCTGTTTTGTGCTTGTTTCTTGGATATTTTCTCTAATCCTTTCTTGTTTTTCTCTTTCATGGTTTGATTATTTCCTTTAGTGATGTATTTTAATTTCTTTTTATTTTTTGCATGTTTATTATTATTTTGTTATATATGGTTACCATTAGGTTTGTGTATAACCTCTTCTGTAGATAGTAGTCTGTATTAATTGATGGTCATTTGAGAGTGAACCCATCTTTTTCTCCTCACCTCCCCATGTTTTAAGTATATATTATATTTTATATCCTTTTTGTGTGTGAGTTCCTTGACTTAATTTTACAGATATTTATTTTTACTACTTTTGTGTTTCCTGCCTTTGTAATGTCACTTTTGGTCTCTCTTTTCTACTCAAAGAGTCCCTTTTAATAGTTCTTCCAAGGTTGGTTTAGTGGTTACCATCTCCTTTATTTTTTGTTTGGTGGGTAACTCTTTATCTTTCTTACTATTCCAAATGATACCCTTGTTGAACAGAATATTCTTGACTGTAGATTTTTCCCATAGCACTTTAAATATATCATATCCAAATATATATCAGGCCATATATCCATATATCAGGCCAAGTTTCTATTGAAAATATCACACTAGCCTTATGGGTTTTCCCTTATAAGTTAATTATTTCTTTTGTCTTGCTGTTTTTAAGAATTTTTCTTTGCCACTGCACTTTGCAAATTTAGTTAAAATATGTCTTTGTGTTGGCCTGCTTTTGTTAATTTTGATGGGAGTTCTCTGTGTCTGCTGCATCTGGATGTCTGTTTCCTTCCCCGGATTCAGGAAGTTTTTAGCTATTTTTTCGTCAGATAAATTTTCTGCTCACTTTTTTCTCTTCTTCTATGAGTCCTACAATATGAGTCTTTGTCTTCTTCTCTGTGTTAGAAAAGCCTGTTATGTCTCCTGCTCCTGAATGTAATGGCCTTATGCAGGAGAGCCATGTAATGTCCGGGGCCTGATCCTTCATAGAGTGTCCACAGTGTGTGCTGTGTGGGCTCTGCTGTTATGCTTTGGCACTATATACTTCAGGCCAGTCATTTGCAGAAGTTCTCATTCCTGCTGTGGGTAGTGTTTAATTCCTGGCTTGAACTTGATGAGTTTTCAGTAGTTGCACTCTGGTCTGCTTGTGAAATGAGTCATCACCACCTCCACTGAAACTGAGGCCCTGAAGAACTCTGCGGTCCAGAAACTTGGTGTGGGTATAACATTTTTGCCGGTCTTCTATGGGAAGGGCCTGCTTTCCTGGAACTGATGCAAGTTTGACTAAGAAGGGCAGTACCACAGGAGTACAGAGCTGTGTTTCATGTTGTAAGCAAGTTAGGCAGCCACCGTCAGGGCTGCTCTACTTTCTACAGGTGTCTCTGTGTTTATGCTGAGGAATGAGGGAGGGAAATAGTGGTGGCCAGCTTTCTTGTTCCTGGAGAAGTGTATCCATGAATGCGGCCTCTCAGAGATGCACCGAGAAAAGCAAATAATCTCTCACTGTGTGGCCCAGGCACTCTACAGATCCCTGTTTCCAGACTGTCTGGCCCCTCATTGTTTGCCTGACTTCTCTCCAGGAGCAGTGCAGTACTCTCTGGGCACTATCCTTGTGAAGCCTGCTGACCTTCAAAACTCTTGGTTTTAAGCCCCTCTGGTTGCAGGAACTCACAAAATTCAGCCTCTCTCATTTTCAAGTCAATGCATTTTAGAAACATTCTCCTTGTATTGCCCCTGTGTGCTCCTCTCTTGCCCTTCTTCAGGACCATGATCCCTTCCCCTCTGCAGAAGCCACTATCTGTTTCTCCCCTAAACCATATATCCATACTTCCTACCTTCTTCAGTGTGACCTCTTCTCTCCCTTTTGTTGAATTTGTTCTTTCAGTCTTTAGGTTTAATATCTGGAGTATTCAGGATGATTTGATCAATATCTACTTGTGTCTTGGGACAAGGCAAGCCTAGGGTCCTCTGACTCAGCTACTATCTTCCTGCTCCTGTAGCAAATTTAATGGTAATCATTTTTTACTGATTTCAAAAGAACTTTGATTTCTGGTAGTACATTTCATAAACGGATGTTCTAAAAATTCTCTTTAAAATGTGTAGATGTATATATATTAAATAAATTTTGTAAATTCACATATCTAAGGTTTCAAATATTTTAGAATTAGCATTTACTAATATGTTTAAAGTATTCTGACCTGGGGCACCTGAGTGGCTCAGTTGGTTAAGCAACTGCCTTCGGCTCAGGTCATGATCCTGGAGATCCGAGATCGAGTCCCACATCGGGCTCTCTGCTCCGCGGGAAGCCTGCTTCTCCCTCTCTCACTCCCCCTGCTTCTGTTCCCTCTCTGGCTGTGTTTCTCTCTGCCAAATAAATAAAATCTTAAAAAAAATAAAATAAAGTATTCTGACCTTATTTTAATTGAATCATTTAATTAATCTTTTATTATTTAATAAAAGTAGTATGTGTAACTGAGTTATTTTTTCTTGAAGAAAGTTCAAGTCCCTCTTGGTAAGTTACATTATTTGAAGCAAGCACTGTGATGTAAAAGGAGAGGAAAGTCCATATCTAAGAGATGCAGTTCTATTATCTTTGGAGAAAAGGACTTAGATTATTCTATATGGAACAGTGACTGTAATATTTCCTTGAGTTCATATATGCTGAGTGAGAAATGTACTTATTTAGTAAACCCCCTTATATTTATGTCAGCCACTTCTAAGTAAATTTATAGAAGAGCCTTAATGTAAACTATAATATTCTATTTGTCCAAGATATACTGTCACCATAAGCAATGTTTTCAGATATGTAGCTTGAAGTTTTCTTTCTGGAAATGTACAGAAATAGAAATAGAGTAAAGAACTTACATAGGCACAACTGCTTTAAATCCCAGGTTCCCATTTAAAGCACCCTGTCAGGTCATGCTAGGACTGAATTGGGATAGGAAATAAGGGAAACAGGAACATTTCAAGAAATATTCATAAATCAATAGAATGAATTAGTCATGGGAGTAAAAAGCACTGCAGAGGGAATATAGTCAATGATATTGTAATAATGATGTATGGTGCAGATGGTAGGTACACTTGTGTTGAGCACAGCATAGCATATAAAGAAGTTGAAGCACTAGGTTGTATATCTGAAAATAATATAACATTGTGGGTCAGGTATACTCAAGTAAAATAGTATAGAAATCAGTTGAAATATGAAAGATTTATGAGACTATATAAAATACAAATAGATTTATGTTATACACTAGAATATTCTTTATTTTATTATATTTTAATCTCTAATTTGAGAGTTTAAAGTTTTAGAGATACTCTAGTCCCCATGTTATTAAAGGAAAAGTTCTGTTCTAGTACATTTCACCTCCTGGTCTTGCACCATACACAGCAAACTAAATGCCTCTTACAGTTCTCACACTTTACCATCTGGAAGGCTTTCACCATTTTTCCAAAGTGTAAAAACCAATTACATGAATCCATAGTTACTTCATTAAAAAATGTTCAACATTCACACTTTAAGTTATTGCCTTTTTTGTTGCTGTTGTGCTTACTTTACAGCTAAATAAATGTTGGATTGAAGAAATATACCAGTGCTTAATGTATCTTAAAGTTGCCACGTTTTTCCTCTGGGGTTTCCATTGAATGTCAAGAGTTCTATAACATTGACATTTTGGGGGGAAAGAATGACTTCTCGTCAGATGCAGATAAAACACTCCTGAATTCGAGTCCCCTACATGTAACATATAAATTATTGATTCAGATAATGCATAATTCTTGTCAATCTATGAAAAATTTCTTGTTGCAGCTATTTGGGGTTTATCTTATTGCTATTGTGAATGTGTGTGTGTGTGTGTGTGTGTGTGTGCACACGCAAGCACACACATGCCCACATATGTGCACACACGCAATTTTTCTGGGTGATGTAATGGGATGATAGCTTAACCTCAAAAGTATATAAGTAAATAGTATTAAAAAGAAAACTAGTCTCTATCAAGAGGGCAATGTTTTGGTTCTCAAAACTCTTTATGAACTCAAACTGATTTTAAATTCTGTTTTTAGAAATTCATTACCTACCTGAACTTGGGCAAATTACTCAAAATTTTTATTTTTTAATTTTTTTCAAATATTTATTTGTTTATCTTTAGAGAGAGAGAGAGCATGGGGGAAAGGTTAAAGGGAGATGGAGAGAGAAAATCTCAAGCACACTACCTGCTGAGTGCAAGGGCTTGATCTTGACCTAAGATCATGACCTGAGTCAAAATAAAGAGTTGGACACTTAACCAACTGAGCCACCCAGGTGCCCCTCAAAGTTTTTATTTTTTATTCCCTTGTCTAAAATAAGTTTCCTTATTAATGCGTTATTAGTATTTAATCAAACAATCTGAATACAACACTCATTATCCAGCACATAGTGAATGATAGAAACAAAGTAATACACACATGCATATGCTATTTTATATTAATTATAGATATTGGCTACTTTTTTTTTAAAGAAGGTTCTTTTAACAGTATTCAGTGGGGTCCTCACAATATGGAGTGGTCTTGTTTCTAATGCAATGGAAGATGACTGTGTATATAGCTGATGTCTGGGGCACATGAACACACAGTGTATCTGAAGGCCAACTTACACTCACTACATCAGCCCCAAGCTCTCATCCTGAGACCAGTTTGCTGCTCCAGAAAGCCTAGACTTCCTTGCTGGACTTGAGGAATGTGTCTCAGCTTAACCTCTTAGATGTCTCATCTTCAGCCCTTGATATCTTCAGCTTCTCTCTGAAACCCATTTCCTTCAACTTCAGCTTCTCTTTATTCTCTCTTCTACATGTTTTACAATATGACTTTCCTGACTTACAGGAGAAAAACATTTTCATCACATCTTCTACATAGAATTTAACAAAGGCATGTAGTCTATATAAACATCTGCGGAGAATCTTCCATTGCATAACCTCAGTTATATATGTATGAGAGATATAATCTGTTCTTATACACCTCCTCCTTTTGTGGCTCCCTTGTTCATATTTGTGTCTAATGGAGGGTTCCATACATTTTTGTTAATAATTTTATTAGAGCTTTTTAAATTTGTATATTACCTTGCAGTGTATGAAATGCTTGTACACAAAATCAGTATTTCTCATGAAATCTATCTGAATTTGTGAGGTTATTGACATCCAGTTTTAAAATTAGGCTACATTCAGACTCAGATTTACTGGATTTTCTTAGTTCTCAGCACAGAAACAAAAGGAATACACAATTTTAATTCCTAACTAAATTCCTTTATCATGGGTGAAATTAATAATCAAATTCATGCTAGTGAATTCTTGCAAATTCATGTAGTGGCATGGTTTCTAACACATGTAGCTCTTATGATGATTATTATTATAGATGCACTACCATTACTTTTATTATTTTTCCTATTCTTGTAAAATAAAATATTTTTCTTAGATAATGATTTTGTATGATAAAATACTATATAACCATTTCTCCTTTCCTATCTTATAATATCATTTGTTTATGAATAGAGAATATCCTATTCATATGAATATTTCTAATATATTCTATTAGAGCATATCACAACATGAGTATATTATGAGTAGCAATAAATAATAACTGAGTCAAGTACTTAATATATGTCAAAGATTCTAATTACTGTTGTTTCCTAGCTAGGCCTTAAAAAGCATGTTAAATTACAAAAACAAGAAGATAGCATGACCAGGCAGAGGATAGCAAATATAAGCTTCTGTGTTTTCCTGGGGTTACAATTGGAAAAGCAAAAGAAAAGAAAAGTTGAATCTTGGTATTTTTCTATCCCAGTATATTAATTTAATATTGAAAGGTCTTAATAAACATCTCAGGCGAAAGAGCAATCACAATGGCTCCAAGGACATTAAAAAAAAAAAAAGAGTTACTATTCACATATCCAAAAAAGATATCAATATAAATAATAGTGATTATAAAAAAGCACTGACTATTGGAAAATAATAAAATATCCCTAAGGAAAAGAATAAAGAAATAATCACAGTCTTCCATTTAACTCTGTGTTTGATTATTAGAAGTTTTAGAAATCATGTTGCAAAGGTAATTTTTTTTTTTCTTTAGATTTGTTCCTAACCAGCTGGGACAGTAGAACAGTAACTGCTGAGTAATTGAATGCTTTGTTTTTAGAATGACAGGTCAGGAATTTTGCCCTGCAGTAGTAAAGTTGAGTGTTCATTCAAAAGAGGGCAGACAGTTTCATAGAAGTGAGGAGAGATTCGATACATTGTCAGCCTCTGGCAAATCATGAAAAGATGTGAAATGCTCTTAGATCCTCAGATGAAAGGTGATGCCAAGTGAGGATGGATGCTTTGAAAATGAATCCTAATTTGTATTATAATATACTTTAAAAAACACTTCAGGGGAAAAAAGTGAAAACTGGAATAAATAGATATTTTTCAAGCTAATTTTTACTTGTATGTTTTCAGTAATTAAAATGAAAATGACCATTTTTTAGAAGTCCGTTAATATTAGTTCCCCCATTTATATGTTTATGTAAGACATTTTAGAAGTGATATACATAATCCCAGAGCATGGCTTAATTTTTATGGTGCTAAATGAGACAGCCACTGTAAAAATTGTGGCAGAACTTAAAGGGCTTTACAGGTAGTCTAGCTTATTTCTCACTACAAATGAGAAAAGCAGTACTTAGAATGTTTCTCATATTCACTTAGTTGTTAGTTGCATAACTGATAATCTTTCAGTTAGCTCAGTACCTGCTTCTCTATACCTTGGATATTTTCCTAAATTAGTCTGAATGCAATGATGATTTTAATGATTTGAGGCCATAATATTCATCTTCACATGTTCTGGCATATTTTTCTTATAGGGTATATGTACCCAAATGAGTAAGGACAGAGATCCCTTATATTCATGATTTGAGCAAATGTCTACATCCATTTCACTCAGATCTCATCTCCTTAGTTAACTCCATTTAATGTGAGTTTAGGTGCAGTGTTTTTATTTTCTGTCCAGGAAAACCAAAGCCCCAAATAGTGTAATATGGGTTTATGACCTTTGTACATTTAATTCACGCCAATTTTAAATAATACTGAATTACTATTACTAAATTACCCAGTCCTTATGCTATTTTGATTAAAATGTTTGTCCTTTGTCTCTGTATTAAATCGCCATCAATTGGTGCTCGAGCCAGTTGCCTAGGAAATATCCTTGCTACTTCACCCTCTCACAACACTTTCTTTTCATTGCTATTAGATAATAGGACTTGGGAAGACTATCTAAAATTCACTAGCCATACTAATACTATATCTAAATATATAATAGTTTTAAATACTTCTTTCTATTTCCACAGCTATGCTATAGAAAAATCATTAACTACAATATAAAATAGCTTCAAAGTAAACGACTTTATATACACAACCCAAATGATCCACACAATGCATGCACAAGAACACATATACACACATACACACCAGCTTAATTAGTGTGTTTAAATATAGGTTTTATTTAATTATAACTTTGTAGATGTTGAACTTCACAGATTAGATTTGAGGACTATAACCTGCATGTAAGACTATGTTTTAGTTTCCTGTTGCTTCTGCAATGAATTATTACAAACTTTGTGTCTTAAAACAACACATGTATATTATTTTACAGTTCAGGAAAGTCAGACATCTAAATTGGACTTTTCTAGACTGTACCCAAAGTGTTGTCAGAACTGCACTCCTTTCTGAAAGCCTAGAGGTTAATCTATCTTCTTGTCTTTCCAACCTTTTATAGGCTGCCCACATCCATGCCCCCTTCCATCTTCAAAGTCAGCAATGGCCAGACAATCAAGTCTTTCCCCATTACATTTTCCTGCCACCCTCTTCCACATTTAAGAACTCCTTTTATTCCCTTGGGTCAACCAGGATAATCCAGGATATTTTGCCTATTTTAAAGTCAGTTGACAGCAGACTAACTTCCATCTGTTACCTTAATTTTCCTATGCCATGTACTGTAACATAGTCACAGGTTCCAGAGATTAGCAGGTGGGCATTTTTGGGAGGCCACTGTTCTGCCTATCATGGTACATATGATTAACACTCCCCCCCCCACACACACACAAAATTTCAAAAACAAAACAAAACGAAACAAAATCCACAAACCAGGATGTCTGGGTGACTCAGTCAGTTAAGCCTCTGCTTTCAACTCAGATCATGACGCCAGGGTCCTGGGATTAAGCTCCATGTCAGACTCCCTGCTCCATGAGGAACCTGTTTTTCCCTTTCCCACTCCTTCTGCATATGCTCTCTATCTTTCTCTAAAATAAATCAATAAAATCTCAAAAGAAAAATACCCCACAAACCACAAAACACGAAAATATGAAGTTATTATTCTCAGTGTTCCCTTCCCAGATACCTATGTGACTTTGTTTCCTACCCCTTTAAAGTTTTCCTCCTTACTAAAATATAAAAAGAAATGAGAAATAAAATCTTTACAATAGAACTGAAGAGTTAGCTGATAAGAACAGAATGGCAATAATACATAAAATTAAAAAAATAAAATTAAAAAAATAAAAATGTAAAAATTTAAAAAAATACCCTACTGATACCTAAATTCAGACTCCTTTTTTTTTCAGACTCCTTTGTAATCTATCTCCCACCTAGAAAGATGGTAAGAGAACTGTCAAGAACAGTGAAATGTCTAAGACACATTCAAATGTCAAAGCAACAACAAAATTATATTCAATTAGCCAAAAAGAAACAACTCATAAAACCATAGTAACCTCCTTTTCCAACTATGAACCATATTAGTTAAATTTGAGTAGAGTCACAGGCTAAATTCTAAATTCTTGGCAAGTAAAAGCAAGCTGATCGTCATCTATTGCTAAAGATATGACAAAGATGTTGGCAATTTGTTGAGGTTAATGTAGAGCATGAAATTAGCCATAATACCTCACTTGCTAAAATGTAACACAAAGTACCCTGAAGAGCAGGGAAGGTTTCAGAGAAGGGCATGGACCTTTGGAATACCCAGGCTTGCTTGACCACTCCAAGGTTGGAATGCCCTGGGAGCTGCCTTCCCTTTTTAGCCCAACAGCTACCCTGATATTTAAGAGATGTATGCATTGTCCTTTAGGCTACGCTGAGTAGAACACACAAATTAGCATATCTTATCTTTCCTATAAACAAATCCTCCTAGTTTCAGTAACACCCCTTGTCACATATCACCTGCAGGTGAAACAGTAATAAGGATTTGTGATTATCCTTAAGGACCAATAAAAGCAGGAGCAAAGATGAGCCAAAGGTCTTTGTCTCTGAGCGTTGACTCCCTTGCCTTCTCCCCTCCTTCACAGTAAAGTTTGGAGTAATTTTTATCTGTTGGTACAAGGATTGCTGCCCATTCCTGAAAGGCAATGCCCCCCCAAAAGCCAATTTTTAATAGTTCAGTTATAATCAGTGTCCAGAACAATCAGAATTATAATCGAAACAAATTAATTCAGTAGGAGATAATCCACAGTAATCCTTCAATTCCGTTAGCCTTTCTCCCTAGCCACAGAGGGGTGTAAATTAACATACTGAATCTCTTATACTCCTACATATTTTAAGTCCTTGTTAAGCCGTGACTTTCCTTTCTTTCTCTGAAATTCTATATTAATTTTCTTCAACCACCAGGGTGGGACAGGGAAGAAGTTGGGGAGCAATTCATGTCTCACCAGCATTTTTCTACATAGGACTCTTCCCAATCAAACTATCAAAAAAGAGACTAAACAGAGCTAAAGTGACATTTTGCAACATGTGTGTTGAACCTTCTTCTAATCCATTTGCCCAGTTCCTGCTCACCAGAAAACAACACATTAAAGGACAAGGTACTGCCTGGTTGAGTATATACTTGATCAGTATGTTCACTACCTGTTCCCTGACTCTCTCTCAAATCCCAATAGTTGGTCTAGCAGGCCCTCAAACTTGCTCTTCTGGAAAAGCATATTTCTTTCAGTGTCCTGTCATTATCACCAAACTGTCAAAAACTATGAAGGATTTGAGACTTACCTACTTACACACTGGCAGTTCAGCCTGCCATAGTCTCATGAAAACTGGTAAAAGAAAGAGGTCAGAGATGAAGTTTAGTTTTCTACTTGCCACATTTGCAAAGCAATAGGTGGCGTATCAGCATTTTAGTCTGATTTCCTGAGCCCAGATTCCCACATGGCTGTAAGCCATAGGTCAGATGGCACCTGCAGCAGGGGAGGGAGACTAAGCTTACAGAACTTGAATCTTCGTCATGGGTAATCTACATGACTGTCCTTTCCGGTGGTGGAACACATTACCTTTATATATGTAGAGAGAGATTCTTCTTTTGCTCCATGGCTGTTTGCTCTAAAACTATCTTTGAAAACTTAATCTGGAACAAAGGACAATCAATACTTCACTTGCAGGATATGAAGAAATGTGAGAGTCCCCTGTGAGAATGGCTTCCATGGACATATAAACTCACAGAGCAGGAAGGAAGCCTTACTGGTAATGAATATTTGTATACTATGAATGCAGCAGTGTTTATCTGAGTAGGAACTTGTTAAAAATTACAAAATAATGCTCTTAAAAAGGATTCAATTTGCCATATGCAAATTATACCTGGAAGTTATAGTAAAAAAAATCATAAGTAGAGGAGCTGAAGAATTTTTTTTGTAATAGAGACTTCAAATTGGAATCTCGGCACAACAGAGTTCAGCTATTACTGTTTGAAACTTGCACTATATTGACTTAAGTTATTATTAATAAAAGTGTACATAGAATATGTCTAAAGTAATAAGGCTCCAATAATTCATTTATTCAAATCTAGATGATCATACTTTCAATACTTCTGTGATTTTTTTTAGGCACTGCTTCATGACTTTCACAGAGACACCCATCCCACCCCTTATCTCCACATATATATTTTATGGTCATCATGTAAAACATAGATTACAACAGTACTTTCCTATAAAAGAGTTTCTTTACAAACTTGTTGTATCTTCCCTAAGACTATCATAAGTATGTTCTTAAAGCATATCTCATTTTTTCTTTACATTATTTATTCTTATGGTAACTAACTCTTTTTTATTGTTGTAGCTATAAAAAAAAAAAAGTCTTCTGTACCTAAAGTCGTTCCTGAATCATACTAAGGACTTAACAAATAGTTTTAAAATAATGAAGTTGGTACCACACCATATGTACACTCTTAAAGCTTTTACTGATTAAAATTTTTGCCCTGTTACGATCGTTTTCTCCTGGGAAAGTGCTGGCCCTTATGTCCATGGTGTTCAGAGATCCTACTTTGCAGGATTGCTCATGAATGACCTACTAAAAGTTCATGTTTTAGTAAGAAGTGCCATTTATATCAGAACATAGAAACTTGAAGACATTTATGAGGTCATTTTCTAAAAATGGAAACACAAATTCTTTCTCAGTGATGACCTTATTCAATGTAGAATTCTAAATGACACATTTATGGTATGACATTTCCTTGTCAAAAGAACATTATAGTCATTATCATTGTCTGCATAATCTCTGAGATTCTACAGGGAATATTACCATTACCTAATGCATGAATACCTTACACTTAAAGATGGGTGTTAATGAAATTTAGTATGTATATAAACAAGATATCTTGAACGTTTGACAATATAACTGTAATATAGAAAATGCAATATACAAATTCCTTTAAGGCAACTAATTAAACTACCCCTACAAATGTAATTTTAAAAAAGCATATAACTGACAAGAATTTAGGCAGAATTTTTCTTTTTTTCCTAAGAATTTAAAAAATATTTCTAAATATTACATTCTTATAGCACTAGCAGACAACAGTTCACTGCCCCAGTATTTAAGGAATAATAAGGATAGTCATTTTCTTTAAAATAATTAGGTTAATTTTATCACTTTCCAATTCCATTATTCCCTTGGTGATGAACCGCTTGAGACTAATAATTAATTTCCACATTGAAACACAAAAACATTTTTATCAATATGAGCTAGCACATTGATAACTTTTTATTTTAAATGTTGTATAACATTGTATAATACCAACAGATGACAGAAATTATGTATACTTTGCAGCCATTTTTTACATGCCTTAAAATGTAAGCTATTTAAGATTTTAATTGGAAATGTTTCCAGTTTTCATGGATTTTAATTAATTCTTTATCAGAGAGTGGAGAATTTGGTGGGTAGAGAAAGCAAAAAAGAAATAACATAATGAGAACTTTTAAATTTACATTTTAGTGTACAGTTTGCATTCATTTATTTTCATGTATTTACTTACTTTTAATATTCATTGCATGCCTAGTTGTCTGGTACTGGTTACATAGTGGTAAAGACATTTAATATCAACAGGGCGCCTGGGTGGCTCAGTTGGTTAAGCCACTGCCTTTGGCTCAGGTCATGATCCCAGAGTCCCGGGATCAAGACCCACACTGGGCTCCCAGTTCTGCGGAGAGTCTGCTTCCCCCTCTGACCTTCTCCCCTCTCATCCTGTCTTTCACTCACTCTCTCTCTCAAATAAATGAATAAAATCTTTAAAAAAAGACATATAATATCAACTCTTCAGAAAAGGTGCCCATTTCTTACACAGATAAATTATAAATAAGATGATAGCTTAGGGGCCCCTGAGTGGATCAGTTGTTTTGAACACCCGACTCCTGATTTTGGCTGAAGTTATGATCTCAGGGTCCTAAAATTGAGCCCATCATTACGCTTCATACCAAGCATGGAACTTGCTTAAGATTCTCTCCCTCTCCTCCCCCTCCCCACACCCTACTCCTGTGCTTGCATGCACTCTCAGACTCTCTCTCCCTAAATAAATAAATAAATAAATAAATAAATAAATAAATAAATAAATAAGCAAAACTGAGAATAATTAAAATAATAGATATATTTTCCTCATGTCATGTGTTCATTTGTTTCACTTATCCTTTTCTTGATTAATCAACTATATTTAAAAAAATGTATGCTAGATAATGCATTAAGCACTGAATATATATTGCTGAGAATAATGCAGAAACAATGCTTTGACTCACTGAACTTATTGTGAAGTACACTGCAGTTAAGGTTAATAAAGAAAGATGTAAATACAAGCCATGATATCTGCAGTGATATGGTAAAAAAAACAAGGGAGATGATTAAAATGTAAGCATTTTTTCCTATGTATTTGGCTATCTAGAAAGGGGCCCCAAATGATGAGGAGACATCACTTATTTCAAATAAATAAAATCATGTCTATTACGTGAGCGCTGGTGGTAAGGAGAAAGCAGATGAAAAAATCTTTTTTAAAGGGGTTAAGAGACAAGACACTGAATACTTTTAAAGCATGAATTAAGATGATTTGAGTTATAATTTACACTATATATTCTTTTTGCCCTGTGGAAAGGGATTTGGGGAGTAAAATAATAGAAATAAAGAAACCCCTAGGTATAATGGGCATACATATTTTAGTTATACATTTTGAGGAGTTAAAAATATCTGGTTATATCTACCCATGTAACCAGAACCACAGTCAGGATAGGGAGTATTTCTTTCACTTCAAAGTATTTGCTTACGCCCTTTTGCAGTCAGACTCACTCCCTTTCCCAGTGCTGGCAACCTATGATCTGTTTTATATCACCACAGATAACTTCTGCACATTCTAGAATTTCTTATAAATAGAATTGCACAGTATCTACTTTTGTTTCTGTCTCTCACTCAGCATGATGTCATTGAGATTAACCTCTTTGTTGTCTGCCTTAGTAGATGGTTCCTTTTTATTGTTGGGTATTATTTCATTTGATGTTATATGTCTATTATGTTTCAATTCACTTATTTTATTTAATTCAATTTATTTTTATTTCAAGATGTTATTCTTTAAGCCTTAGAAGTTTACAGCAACACAAATTTACTGTTTTATAGCTCTCAAACAGAAGTCTAGTTTGGCCTGACTAATTTTTCTTTTTGATAATTCACGGTACCAAAATTAAGGCATTGTCTGGCTGGATTGGTAGGGGGTTAGGATCTGCCAAAAATTCACTTCTGTGCTTACTTAGTTGTTGGAAGAATATGGTTCCTTGAAGCTATAGAAATAAGCTCCCTGTTTCCTTGGTGTCTGTCCACTGATGGCTTCCCTTAACACTAGAAACCTCTCTCTAGTCCTTGTACATGGACCCCTATTTCAGATTCAGCAACGATGCATCAAATTCTTTCCACACATGGAATCTCTCTGACTCCACTTTTTTCCATGTCTTATGTCTCCAGGCTAAGAAGGTTCTCTGCCTTTAAGAGCTCAACTGGTTAATTCAGGGTTGTCCCTGTATTTAAAGCTCTATTATTTTAAATTGGCAAAGCTCCTTTACCCATGTAACACACATATTCACAGGCATTAGGGATTAGGGCATGGACACTTCTGTGGACCATTATTGGGTCTCTACCATGCTGCCTTTGTTTGTGCCATTTAGCGTATGATGGTGGAGCTTAGCAGGTTTCCCATTAAATATACATCATTTTCTGCAGAAGACGCAGTGTACAAGGAATTATAATGAGTGCCCTACAATGGTTGAAACTGCATATAACAACTACCATTTATTTCCTTCCTTGAAAGGCTAAGGATTTAGAGTTGTAATTGTTATGTATCTTCAATAGAATTAAAATTTCTTCTTTACGTGATTTCATTTATTATTTTAACTAAATAATAATATTTCTATAAACTGGTAAATTTCTTAAAGCAAATTTTTATGATATCTTTTTACTCACAGTGCTTAGCCTAAAAAAGTAAATGTTCAACTGAACATAATAAAAAATGTAAAACACAAAATTAACAAATAAATAAAATATGTTTAAAAATTTAAAAGGGTAAATGTTCATTAATAAATTATTTTGAAAGTTATCTAAATAAGTGATTGATAATTAATGCTTATTTATTACTGGAGTATAAAATAAAATGTTTTATTCAGGGCAATTGATAGTATTCAATATGGTTGTCTAAATATAGATAAGACATCTTTAAGGAATATATTATCTGCTTTGCAAAAATAAGCCCTGCATCTCTGTTCTTAATTTTATCTCATTCAATTAACTATTCATTTTTTAAAAAAATTAGTTTCTCCATTTCCACTGCTTTGTTTCCTCAAATAAAAACATACCTGTTTTACCTATCCTAAGTAGTTGTAGCAGGCAGTATAATATCACTACTTATTGACCCCCTCCACCCAAACGATGCCCATTTCCTACTCCCCAGAATTTGTGAATGTTATATTTTATGGTGAGGGAGAATTAAAATTACAGATGGAATTAATAGTGCTAATCTTTAAAATAAGATGATCATCCAGGATTACTATGGCAGACCTAATGTAATCACAGGGTTCATAAATGGAGAAGTAACTGGGCACAAGTAAAGATTAGCTATTCCAGATTTTTTATCAGTGCTCGCCCATCAAAGCTTCTTCTTGCAAATCCATGTTTATGCATGTCTTATTATTTTGCACATAAGTTTCATTGTTTAATGATTTTATTATTTGCCTTATTGATTCATTTTATCCTTTCTCCTGATATCTCTATTAAAGTGTACATTATGTTTTATTACTTATTGGAAGTGTATGGATTGTGCTTAATATTGTTCAGGTTTTGTCTTTAAAAGAATCACTTTGGGGGAGCCTGGGTGACTCAGTAGGTTGAGGCCTCTGCCTTTGGCTGAGGTCATGATCCCAGGGTACTGGGATCGAGGCCCACGTTGCGCTCTCTGCTCAGCAGCAAGCCTGTTTCCTCCACTCTTTCTGTCTGCCTCTCTGCCTACTTGTGATTTCTCTCTGTGTCAAATAAATAAATAAAAATCTTAAAAAAAAAAAAAAAAGAATCACTTTGTGGTTAACAAAATATGTAGCCTCCATTAACATTCTCAACAAGTCGAGGTGCCTGGGTGGCTCAGTTGGTTAAGTGACTGCCTTTGGCTCAGGTCATGATCCTAGAGACCCCGGATCTAGCTCCACATTGAGCTCCATATCAAGCTCCACATCTGGCTCCCTGCTTGGCGGGAGGCCTATTTCTCCCTCTCTCACTCCTGCTTGTGTTCCCTCTCTAGCTGTGTTTCTCTCGGTCAAATAAAAATATAAAATCTTTAAAAAAAAAATTCTCAACAAGTCAAAACTTGTTGAAATGGTTTTTCTTGTGTGTCAATTACTCTACTTTTTTAATTCTCCATACTTACTGCCCCTAATTTCTTGCTTGCTAAGTAGCTTCCTATTTTTCTCCCTATCAATCCAAGCATTCTCCATATTTAGAATGAAATTCTAAGAAGAGAAAGTTATTGTTATATGCTATTGTTTTTAAAATAAATTTCAATTTCTTATATAACAAACCTTTTCTTGAACTTCACTTTGAGGCACCCTAACACTAATGTTAATTTCATGTACTCTTTCTTTCTTCCTTCCTTTATTTATTTATTTATTTTTCTTTCTTTCTCTTCTTTCATGTTTTTTCCCTCACAGTCTTTAAACAAGTTAGTTCCCTACGACAGAAGATTTTGCATATTTTCTAAAATTTTATAAAACAGAAAGCAGCAAACTTTAAGAACCCATTAAGTACTTATAAAGTAAACCTTTCTTTCCTAAGATAGAATCTGACTTTTCTAGATATTATACCTACACTGGAAAAAAAAATTGCCTATTACCTAATAACTTCTTTTTAGTTAAAATAAAATTTCAGTGTCCCTAAGATTAAAGCTTTGATCTACCACCACAAATATTTGTTTTTGAGTAAATATTTGCTAGGTATGAAATATTTTCCCCATTGGGGGCTGGTTTTAATGACCCTGGGTGATGGATGAACATTTATGTACAGCTTTGAGTGACCAGTGATTTTCCCAGATTGAAGTCAAATGACCTTGGCTTCTTTGTCTGATGCTAGCCATCAATGCCGTTAGGAATGAGAATGATTGGGTAGTTTATGATGTCTACCAACATTTCTTCTTTTATAGCTCAACATTCTAAACTGTAATTTATTGAGTTTAAATTTCACTGGGCTTCTAGATAAGTTTTGTAAATTCTGAGTAAGTTAGCTTCCCAGCAGCTTTTCCTTGAGCAGTGACCAGCTCTTCGCTTGATTGCCATGTAAGCACTCCACCCTAAAAGACCTGGGTCTGCTTTTGAAAGGTTAAAAAAAATAAAATACTCTTATACTGAATTTCTCCTAAAAGTTCAGGGTCTCCCCAGATGAAAACTAATCTAGCCTCTCGTACATCAAGAAGATTATCATAGAACTCACTTATGCTTCAATATACGGTGGGACAATGTGTCACTTCATCTTCACAGTCTTCTGCCTTGCAACTCAGTTATTCAAAAATCACCTTTCACTCCACTCTGAAATATTCTCTACACCTTGCTTCTTTCTGGCTCATATTTCTTTTTGTCTTTTCCACCACCAACAATTAAAAAAAATGTATTGATAATTCTCTTCATATCTCCTATTGGGAAATGTAGGTTTTTAGATTTTGTATCTATTTTTGTCTAATAGGATGTTATATTTTGTACTGGTCTCAAACACTTCTGAACTTAGGTATATTTAAAAATACTTTGTACTTTAAATTAACACTATATTCAAAATCACTTTCAGTTACTTTTTAAAAATAATTTTGTATGTCAATATTTTATAATCTCATTAAAATTTTATGAAATATGCTATGCTTACTAAATTATACTTTTGAATATCCAATAATAGTACATAATAACTATTGTAGTTTTTTTCCTCCCATTTTGAAATCAGACCATCGAATATTTCAAAATTAAATAGTCTAGGCCAATTTATGGGACACAACCAAACATCAGATTTATCTATGAACTATTGTCTTAATTTGACAGAAGAAAACAGAATAATTAATATATGCATATAGGCAGATTCATTTTCAAAATTAGCTTAGAAATCTCACAGGAAGCACGATTTACCAATAACTACTTTTAGAGATTATATTTGGAATTTCTTTTTTTGCTTTTGTGCCTTTCTTGGCTTTAAAGACTGAAGATTTGTGGTGGATTTATAGATGAAGATTAATAGCATGAGGGATGCTATGCCACAGGCATAGGGGTAAAGTGAATAAATAAATAAAAGTTTAAACTAGTAATACAATATTAATAAATTCATGATTAATAATAATAGTGTAATATAAAATTTGCCTTTGCTTACTCCATTGATGTTTATGACCAATCATCCTCTAGCAGATTTTATTTGACTAGGAGTAATCTTTTTGAGATGTTCTAGTTTTTATTTGAAAGACAAGGGACCACACTTTTAATATTAACAATAGTAATAATAATAATAATGATAAATTTTATTTAGTCCTTACTATGTGGCAGTCATAAATTTTAAGCATTTACCCTGAATTAGTACATCTAGTCTTAACAAAACTCTGAGTTTGAATAGGATCCTCATTTTAGAAATGAAAAATTGAGCTATGGAATTTACTTAATTACTTGTCAGATCAGTGAGGAAGGATCAGATCCTGATTCACATGTCTTACTCTTCACGGAGGTCTTCAGTGTATCTTAAAAGAACTCTTAGTATTCACATAGGATATGTTTGGGAAATACAGTTGCATATGCACAGTGTTTTGACCTCTGCTTAGCTACATAAAAAAAAGATATTGGGCCTAGAAAACTTTCTTACCAAGAGACAAAAAGCACACAGTCTGTACCCAGTTTATTGCCTTGTGTGAGTGTATCTTTCCCTGTTTCTAGCTCACTGTATCCTCCTGTGTTCTGTGAAAGGATATATGCTCATGGTGCTCAGGCATGCTCCCAGCTTTCAGTATTTCAGGTTCCATGGGGAAGAGGTCAGCACTGTGAAGCACTGGGGCTTCAGACGGTGTGTCTAGGCAAATAGGCAAATTGCCTTGTGTTAATTGCTAAGAAGACCTGCCGGTCATCAGAGACCAACGCCCATGACTGAAGCTGATCTTGATATGTCTCTTCTCTATGTAAATAAAGCTTCCATTCAGTGCTTGCCTGTATTTTGTGCATTTATTTGTTTGTTTGTTTTACCTTGTGACTCTTATACTACGCAATGGTCAGAAATATTCGGGGCCTACCCCTGGGGTTAGTAAACAGTGCAATGTTCGGCTCCCTGGGATTAGTAACTGGTGCATGGTACTCTGTTAACCCATAGCTGGCCTTTCGAAAAGAGATTATTATATAGCAATGTTGAAGAATCCTGGAAGATAAGATGTCTAAAATTTGAATACCTCCATTAGAATGTTCAACATTGGGGCACCTGGGTGGATCAGTTGGTTAAGCGACTGCCTTCAGCTCAGGTCATGATCCCGGAGACCCAGGATCGAGTCCCACATCAGGCTCCCAGCTCGGCAGGGAGTCTGCTTCTCCCTCTCTCACTCCCCCTGCTTGTGTTCCTTCTCTGGCTGTGTTTCTCTCTGTCAAATAAATAAATAAAATCTTTAAAAAAAAAAAAAAGAATGTTCAACATTAATAATAACACCTCTGCACTGAGCTTCCCTCAAGTCAGGTACACTGGAATTGAACAACACTCCAAAAAAAGAATTTCACTTGACAGATAAGGAAGTTTTGTCTGGTAATTCAGTATGAATTTCAGGGTCTAAGTGCTTTGGTCTAACTCTAATTCTTGAAAACTGTGAGATGGAGCCCGGACACCCATAGTGAGCCAGTGAAAGTTCAAAGTTTTTAATTTTAAACAAATGGCTACAATTGTGAATGCAAATTATAAAGTTTTACTGTTAGATTTTTAAACATGGAACATATTTTGCTGAGCTTGACATTACTTGAACAGAGTATCCTTCTCTTAAGAACTATCATGACTCATGCTGAAAAAGTATAATGACAGTGGGACTGGAATAGAAGTTTATAAGAATACAATTGATGGGGCTCCTGGATGGTTCAGTCCTCAAGCATCTGCCTTCAGTTCCAGTCATGATCCCAGGGTCCTGGAATCAAGCCCTGCATTGGGCTCCCTGCTCTGCGGGAAACCTGCTTCTCTCTCGCCCACTCCTCCTGCTTGTATTCCCTCTCTTGCTGTCTCTCTCTCTCTCTCCATCAAATAAATAAGATCTTAAAAACTAAAAAACAAACAAATAAAACACAACTGATGATGCCAGGCCTGGTTTCTTCTGAAACACCATGTACTGGCACAGTAATCATTATGCCCCCTAAAACTATGCCTGGTGTAGGACTCATCTGAGCCTCTGATTCTCTTTCCATGAAACATTTCAATAAGGAATGGTTCTCACTGAAATAAGTAATCATCAGGAATTCAGAAAATACCTCTTATCTACAATGAACAGACACAAGTGAACAATAAAACTGCGTTTTTAATCCACTGAGGTTTTAGTCCCCACTTAGAACACCAAGCCCTGAGTTAATTGCCATTATATGAACCACAGACGTCGCATACAAGTCCCAAACCTGGTGCTCCAAGTGCCCTAAACTAATGGACTCAGAGGCCTGCTGCCCTAAGAGTCCCAATCTCAACCTGCTTCTCTCCCAGTTAAGAGCAACTGCCAGTGAATTAAACCACCCTCCAGTTAGAGGACCAATCCAGAAACCAAGATGCCATTTTCACTCTCCTTTTACCTAGTCCTGTGTCTAACCACTCACTAAATTCTATGGTACCAGTATTTTCATTCCTATCTCCACTGACATTATACTTGTTTTATCATTGTTTTGTTGTTGACACACAACTCCACTATCTTCTCCATTTTCTGTATACAGATTAATTCAATTTCCTGATTTAAAGTTTCACGACTCCATGTTATCCTCATATTTTCTTTCACACAGCATACAGAGCTTTTCAAGGTGGTTTCTCTTTTCAACATCTCCTTTCCCCCACTCCTTACACAAACCCTAGGCTTTAACCACACAGAGCAGCTTTTGTCTCCCCTCATTCATCATTCTGTCCTTCTCAATCCTGGACCATTCAGGCAAACACAGACTAGACCTCCACCCCAGCTCCTCTGAAGCTTATGGAATTTTTTTGCATACTGTTATTATTTTTCTTTATTACAACTCAGTCTAATGTGGTTGAAGTCTCTGAGCAGCAGCTTTTTCTGGTTGTCTTGTTTGTCATTATGGCCTTAACACCCAAATAGAGGCAGGCTTTGGGTAATAGGATGTGGCATGGTAGGAGAAACCCTTAACTGTAAGTCTTGGGTCAAATCTAATGATTTGAATTCAGTATTTTAATGATCTGTCTTGAATTGTTCAAAATAGTGGCTTTTGTTTGTTTTACCCCTAGGAGCCATCACTATCATTCTAATTCTGTAGCATGATAATTCTAGCTCTGGCTTTTACTTGGGAGCCTTTTACTTGAGTAGCATCAGCATTCTTTTTGTTGCTATGGGAGTGAGAGAAGGGAATGTTAAGCACTCTCTGAAAGAAGTTATTTTCTGATCTGAGTATATGTCAAAATTATGTTTCCTTGTTTTGTACTGCCATAGTATTTCAATTCACCCTTTCTAGGAAGAACAGGTCATGGCCATTACTGTTTAAAAGTGCAGTATTGTGTACTACGTGGGCTCTATCTGAATTTAACTAAGATATATGCAAATCTTTATTATTATTAAAAGACATAACATAACCCTATTTCCCAAATAGGGAGAACTTTATTGCAATGTTCAGAAAGTTTATATAAGCCAATATTGTGAATCATACTACTTTGCTTTTGATAATTACTGTATGTAACACTAAATTCTTAATTTAAATTAGTGAAAAAAACCTGGACTCTGCAAAGTATATTGTGCATGAGAGAAAGAGAAACATTGACTAATATATTAAAGACACATGACGAGCACCTGGGTGGCTCAGTTGGTTAAGCGACTGCCTTCAGCTCAGGTCATGATCCCAGAGACCCAAAATTGAACCCCACATCTGGCTCCCTGCTCAGCGGGAAGCCTGCTTCTCCCTCTCTCACTCCCCCTGCTTGTGTTCCCTCTCTCTCGCTGTGTTTTTCTCTATCAAATAAATACATAAAATCTTAAAAAAAAAAAAAGACACATGACTTCTATATTTAAATATAGGACAGACACTTGGCTACTTTTTTGACATTTTAACTAAACCTACACGGATTATGAGAAATGGAAATGCAAAATAAATATGTTATCTAACTGAAATTAAGACCATTTTAAAGGGTCTATAAAATTCAAATGTTAACTCCATTGCTTTCAGGAGTTATTAAAAAAAAAAAAAATTAAGTCTTCCTGGAGTTAAAGGACCCAGAGGATTTGATCCCTCTGACTTACTGAGCTCATCTCTTTCTCATTTTAAATCCACAGTTGGCACTCTTTGAATACCATCGGTTCCACTAAGCCAGTGCTCACTTTCACCTAGCTCTGCTTCCACCAGGGGCAGATAGTGCTTGATTCATGCTGCCCTCCAATTAGTAGGATCATCTTGCAGGGAAAATTCACTAAGCCTCATTTCAAATCATGTTTTAAGATGCTTGTCATGTAACCCCAGCCCTCCATCTAATAAACATCTCAGTGGTTCAAACTTAGCTTATGTGCACAAGCATTTCTTCTGGGCTTTGTTTTGTTCTATTGTAAAGAGACTGTAAAATATCACAGCTATCTTTTTTATTCGATTGAAAAAAGAAACTATGAGTAAGGTCACTTCTATTAAATTAAAAGAAAGAGGAAAATAAATACTTCGATCTTCTGTTTGTCTTGCCTTCACTTTCTTTTTGAGTTGTCTTGTGATATTGTGTTATATACACCAAAAAGCAATAGATCTAAGAAACACAGGTGCTGTGACTGGAGTAAACCACCTGGAAGTAAAATGAAAGTTTAAAATAATCAATTTAAGTAATATTAATTTGGTGCTACATTGGTAATGAAAATAAGATATGATGCATAGGAATACAGGAAGAGGGATAAGAATAGTGATTTCTAAATAGAGAAAAATCAAACAGCAAATGGTGACTTTTACAGAGTTTTTTAATCATTTATATGTAAACACAGAGATCTTTCACCTCTGCTCTTTGTAGCTGCTTACACTTCTGAAAAGCAAAAATGACTGATATAAACCAGAGAAATACTGTCTTATTTTCAGTGATGAAAAGAGTAATTGACTATAATAAGCTGTGTTGTTTTAAAAATATAATGCACTAAATGCCTAATTTTTATAGCATTTGAATAAGTGATACATATAATATGATATAGATAGGTTGCCAGATAAAATGTAGGATATTCAACCAAAATTGAATTTCAAATAAACCACATATAATTTTTCCTTTTTTTCTTATTGAGGTGAAATTCACAGAACATAAAATTCATCACTTTAAAATGTACATTTCTTTTTTTTTTTAAGTTTTATGTATCTATTAGAGAGAGAGAGCACAAGAGTGAGTAGGGGCAGAAGGAGAGGGACAAGCAGGTTCCCTGCTGAGCAGTGAGCCTGACTATCCTAGGACCCTGAGACTTAGTCAGAGTCAGATGCTTAACTGACAGAACCATGAGGCACCCCTGAACTGTACATTTCTACAGCATTTATATATCAATAGTGTTTTACAACTATCACTTAAGTAAGTTCTAATACATTTTCATCACTTTACAAGATAATCTGATGTCTATTAAACAATTACTCCTTAATTTTCCCTCTCCCCAGTCCCTCAATGACTACCAAATTTCTTTCTGTCAGTATGGATTTATTTACTCTTGATATGTCATGTACATGGAATTACATAATCTGAGACCCTTTGTATTTTGATCTTTTCATGTAACATAATATTCCAAGATTCATCCATGATGTGGCATCCTTTTCTTGATTAAGAAATATTCCTCTGTATATGTATACTCCCATTTACTTATTTATTTGCCCTTTCATGAACATTTATTTGGATTGTTTTGGTCTTTCAGCTATAATGAATAGTGTTCCTACGAATATGTATGCACAGGTACTTACCTGAGTACTTGTTTTCAATTCTTTTCAGTATATGCCTTAGAATTATAAGATCCCATGGTCATTCTGTGATTAACATCTCGAGTAGGTGCAAAACTGTTTTCCACAGTATTGTGCCATTTTATATTTCTACCAAAAATATATAAATGTTTTAGTTTCTCCACATCTTTTCCAACACATATTTTTCCTTGGTGTTGTTTATTATAGCTATCTTAATAGGTGTGAAGTTGTATTTCACTGTGGTTGTGATTTGCATTGATGATGTTGAACATCTTTTTTTTTTTTAAGATTTTATTTATTTATTTGAGAGAGAGAGAGAGAAGAGCATGAGCTGGGAGAGGCGCAGAGGGTGAAAGAGAGATAAGCAGACTTCACTCTGAGTAGGGAGCCTGACACGGGGCTCAAGCCTAGGACACTGAGATCATGAGTTGAGCTGAAATCAGATGCTTAACCAACTAGCCACCCAGGCACTGCCTGAGCATCTTTTTAAGCTCCTGTTCTCTGTTTTTATTTCTATGTCCTCTTTAAATAAATGTCTATTCAAATTTTTGCCCTTTTTAAAATTGGATTTTTTAAATTGGAGTTTTAAAATTGGATTTTTGTTGTCCTTAAATTGTAACTGTTCTTTATAAGACTCTGGATCCTAGACCCTTATCAGACATATGACCCGCAAATAAGCTCTATTCTGTGGATTGTGTCATATATTTTTTTTCATACATTCTTGCATTTTTGATAATGTCCTTTGGTGCTCACAAGTTTTTATTTTATTTATTTATTTATTTATTTATTTATTTATTTATTTATTTATTAAAGAGCATGAGGGGAAAGGAGGAGAGGGAGAGAGAGAGAATTCTAATTTCCAATAAGGCTCCACAGGCTCAGCATGGAGCTCAACATAGTATAATTTTAGGTTAAGGGGCGCCTGGG